>DVQG01000135.1:0-19197 GCA_018231605.1 Papilio ambrax
GGGGGGGGGGGCGGGGGCGGGGGCAGGAGCCGGCCGCACATTCCGCGCCTCTAACGGTGAGTTATTTCGCCGAGTGCACGCTGCCGGCGTGAATGGCCGGGATGCAGCAGGCTGCAGCGTCCCCCCCCTCCGCCGCGCCTCACCCCGCCGCACACACACACACGCCGCCCTGCGGCATTCCGCCGCCTGCCGCTTGCGCAACCTCCGACGCCGCATTCCATTCATAGCGGCGCGCGACTCGCGCTCCCTCGCGTCACCGCACTATACCCGCACGACGCCCGCACAACGCCCGCACGTCGTCCGCAAGTCGCATACACGTCGCAAGAGCTTCTTTCTTTTGGTCGGAGGTAAGGCTTCGTCTTGAAGAACGATTTTCAATTTTTAGAGCGTTACGCCACATTTGTTCGTAAAGTTCACGCCGGTCGGACGGTGTGAATTCCGTCGGACGTTGACCCGCTCCGTTGCAGCTTTCTCCGACTGCCTGTTTGCTATTGGAACGAATCTATTAATTGGAGAAACTTAGTTCACACATGAGCGTGGAAAGTAGACCGAGCGGCCGCAGCTCCGGTGTCGCAGCCGCGCTCCCCCACCCCACCCGCCGCCGCTCCGTCTAACTCATCACGTTACCTATCCACCTTTAAGATTCAATATTACCTTACAGTAACGACATCAATAAAACAAAAGGGAAGGGGCATCCGATAAGATGTAAGCAGGCACTGAATTCCCTACGCGAGTTCGACCAGCGCAAGCGATGGCTGAACTTAGAGGCCAAGTGGGCGGCGTTGCGTCCTCCGGTTGTGCGCCCGCGCCGCGCCTGGGCGCGTGCACCAATGGTCCGCAGGGGAGCGACGCGGGGTCCTCCCGGGAGTGCGGCAAGCGGTCAAATGCCGAAGACTACATTCCTCCCTTCTTCCTTCTCTGTTGCGGGTGAAATGTCACCAAGTGACATTCCGAAATATTTGAAACGACCTTTATGGCGCGAAAGAAAGTGTTCGGGGCGAGAGGCGAGAGAGGCGCGGCGCGACGGTGCGAGGGGCGGCGGGGGCAGCGCGACCGTGGGACAGCGGCGCGCGCGCCAGTCGCACGGCGCCCCGGCCCCCCGCGCGCCGCCTCCCGCATTCCAGCGCGCCTCCCTCCGAATTTATTCAGCCGCGAGCCGAGTGCACCGCACCGTCACCCTGCCCATGTCGGCTGCCTGCGCCACCGCCGCCGCCTCCGCCGCCTTCTGCCCCACTCACATCTCCGAGCGTCAATTTCGAATTTACTGGCGATTGCTAAGAAAAAGCTAATGCTGTTTTAGATCACTTTTATTATTTATATTTATAAAGTAACTAGGTTTTTATTGATGAGTGATTTAAAATATTTCAGCATAATGTAACATATGAACATATAAATAAATTGACGTTAGTTTGAGTTTAATTAAATTTTAACCACGAGTAAAAATATTGTGAAGTTATAGTTTGCGAGTGGCTCGGTAGTGGAGGCGGGTGGAAGCGGCGGGTCGCAAATAGCCCGTGACGCGGCGGGCGCTGCACTTTCGCGCGGTCATGCGCCCGGCACTGCGGCCAGACGCTCGTAATCGTTCCTCTATTTAAAAACGTCGTCGGCGGCGCGGAATGCTAGCGACGATGCACGCGCGTCGACGACCGCTCGCGGCGCGGCGGAAGCGACACACTTCCAGCCCGGAAACTCGGCCGCCTTAAGGGACCGCCGGCCGTCGCGGCCGGGCTACTATTTATAATCACCGCAGCGCCTCCGCCGCTCGGATGCAACTTGCGGCCGCACTCCTTTGCTTATTTTGACTACTAGCCTAGCACGTTGCACTGACTTAGCTCTCAGCGACCGATTACGCTCTTAAATAATGGAGTCTGCACGAGAGAATAAAACTGTAAAATGCCAAATGAAGACTTCATTTTTTTATAACCTACATGACACTTAGTAGTTATTGAAGGGCGACGAGAACTTAAGGGCGTTGAATCCCATGGCGCCGTACGGCGGAATCCCCAAGCGTTCCGGAGCGGCGCTCGCCGCTGCTCGTTAAGACGGCGGCGCGGCGCGAAGGCGAGGGCGAGAGCGAGAGCGAGGGCTCACCGGAGATAAGGTCGATAAATGCGCGTCCACCGCGCTCATAATTAATAAGTAACTCGCTGTCTGGGGAGCGATTAACCGTATGTCTCGCCTCTGCACACAACGTACTCCACTTCCGCCGAACACGATACATTTCCGATGGTTTTGTTTGTAAACTTATATTTTATTAGATAATGATTAATGGCACATAACATTTCTACCATTGTAATCTAATAGACATGAGTGAAAGTTTACACAGTTTTTTATGTACATTACAAAGGTACGAATAACATGTTCCTTAAGGATAGTAAGCTGTTACGTATGTGATTAAAAAGTAATGAATGAGTTGGAGAGATTTTAAGGGCCAGCTGAGGTGCGTTAAGTTGTGTATGAGGCGTGGTGGTGAGATAAATACCGCGATGTGCGCTGACTGCTTCTCAACACCCTATATTTTAAGAATGAATCTGCCTTTCCTAACTCCGCGTATGTATCTCAACATCCACAAAACTTTTAATATTTTAGTGGTCCTGCATAACGCTTGTGTTCATATAGATGCGTGCATAGCTCCTGACTCAACCCTAAACGTAAACAGGTTACCTTATTAAAATATATGCAAAAAATTATGAGCTACGCAGCGTCTACGATGCTACGAAATGTCAAATATTTGTCATTTGTTACATTTTTATTTTATGTTTTAAGGAACATTTCATTAAATTGTTATCTGAATCATTATTCAAGAATATGATTAAAACTGTGTTTTTCAAGTAATATTTAAGAAAGGCCGAAGCTTAAGTTATATTCATGTCGTAGTCGTCAGTATATTCTTTAGAGCGCGGGGCTCGGATTCAATCAGGCTCGTTCCGCCTTCATAATAGGTAGAGCCGACATCGCGCCACGCTAATAGAGTCGTCCGGCAGTCGCGTGCCGGCGCCGGCCCGCTGGTGCTGCGTTGCCGCGCTCACCGCGGCCGGCGGGCGGCGGGAGTGCGGGCGGGGGAGCGCGGGAGGGGACGCGGTGGCTCAAGTGTCGGCTCGGATGGCGCGGAATAGTCCATTGTGTGCGCACCGCCGGCTCACCGGGTAAACGGGTCAAGGTTTCATCGGCGCCCACACGACGTCCATGAATTCCTGAGTTGCGCTGCGATGATCAAGTCGATATTTATGTTTTCTCCTTCAGATGATGATTATTATAAAATGTAATATATCTAAAGTTGTAACTCAGTGATAGAAGCTATTATCCTGCCGGCGAGGCCGTCCGTCGAGGTAGAGGCGACCGAACTACGGAAACCATAAATGTATTAAGCATTCGATGCAAGCTCAGAACGTACGGAGCGAACAAGCAATCGACGAGTTTCTGTTCCTGAAATTTAGTGTTCGAGTAGATGCGCGTTCGCGCGTGCCGAGCAAGATGAGAGGCTCGGTTTAGGCGGGAAGGTCGATGACCGATAAGATTTGCGTCGTGCCGACCGACCTCTCTGTTTCCCTCACCTCCACGTTATCGTCGGGCGAGCTATCGACGGAGAGCTGCGTCCGGGTCGGCGGGCAACCGGGCGGCGGCGGAAAGCGGGAGCGGGAGGGGCGCGGGCGCGGGCGCGGCGGCGGCCACCATCCGAACGGGGCTGCGGCCGCTGAGGTGGTAGGTCGCGGTGAGGGCAGCGCGGGGCGCGGGACGCGGGGTGCCGTGAGCTCGCTATCGGCGCGGACGCAAGGTGCACCTTATCGCGCTATTGTTCGCGCCGACAGATTTATAACTTCCCTTTGCCCTCGATAAGGGCCCGTGACCCGTGGGAGCACCTTCTACTTCTAAACTACATAAACAAACTGACGGTCGATCGAATATTTCATCGGATCGGAAGTGTTTAGTCTATTTTTATGAAATAAGTGCATACGTACACGTACTGTAAAGTTGGCGTGATGTTTCAAGGTTCACGGGGTGTCGGCGGCTGCGCCGGGCCCGGGGCTGGTGTTGGCTCCCTTTTTGCGCTGGAAATAGCAAACAATTATCATGAACAAACAATGAACATTGTATAAAATATTTTGACAACCAAACGAACTAATATCTACACCAATTATAACGAACACCTTACATGCTACGTATGATTTTACAATCTCTCCAATTATGGTATGAAAACCTGTGAGATAAATATTTGTGTACTCGATGTTATGTTACTTACTTTACTATTGTTTTGAAAATTTTAAACAATATCAATAGGTTTGAAATGTAAGAGTAGGTAGAGCACGGGTAGAGGCTGCAGCAACGTGCATTGCCCACATGGGAGTGCTCCATTGGTGAAATAGACTGACATTACAGTAGACAGCTCCTGGGGCAATACCACACCGACATTGGATTGATTGATGCAAATTTTGCTTTAAAAGTTCACGTGAATAATACTTCTTTTCCAATATAAGTGATTTCCTTCGCAGTTTTTTGTAGTTACTACATTCATTTTATTACCGAAACATGTAAACACAACTTTAATTTTTTATTTGTATGTAATTCCTAATTCATAAAACAAACGAAAATATCATGTAACAAACTACAAGAACCCAAAATAAGACTTATGCTACAGTCGCTTCATGTGAACAGAAATCTGAAGTAGGAGCATTCTACGTTTTTCTTATAAATAAGACTTGTGGCCTGAAAAAAGTAGGTTTAGAGGGTAAAGGAATTCATTTTGCTCATAATAAATTGTTAGAACTTTCTTGAGGTATTATTACAAAATTATTAAAAATGGCACTTGATACATAGTAAAAGTCTTTCTTAGGTACACCCATGATATTACATTCGATCATTTTATTTTATTTTATTTTCTTAATTTAATCGTTAAACGTTAAATACATATCAAAATACATGTGTACAAAACGTTAAATTTAAAAATTACCCATTCTATTTTGTATCACATACATTTATCTCGTCGTTTGGTGTTTGCAGAACGCACAATATTCGTGTTTGTCTAGCGCGTGACGACCGCGTCCCGTTGACGTGACTACACGGGGTGTTGCGGCGAGGCGGCGAGGCGACGGCGGAATGCGGCTAACGGTCCTTCGAGCTCCGAGCGTAACGTTCCCAGGCCGGCGCGCCGATCGACGCCTCGAGATAAGCCCCATCTCCTGTACGAAACCCAATAAGCCGTTTCCTCGAAGCTCTCACGAGAGCGCCGCTCGCGCAACAAAAAAAAAATTTAACCAAAAACGAACAAAAAATCCCCGTGAATAAGGCGGGAGCGCGAAACAAGAATGGGCCCAGTTCTGGGAAGGGTCGGCGCCGGTGCGGTCTTTACGTCCTTTATAATGATCGCTTTTTGTGGAGCGACCCTCGATGCGTTATCGTGGGACCGAGTCCCGAGCGGCGAGCGCCAAACTGTACGTCCCGACGGCTTTGCGATGCGGAGACTCGCCGCCGCCGCCATTACCGATGCCCAAAAAGTGTTCGGCCTCCCTCACCAAACATTATCTATTGGTTTGACAACTGTTTGTGTAAGGTCGGGTCAGTGCTACCTTAAGTCCGAGTCTTTAATAATATCCTCGTAGCGACCGCAGCAGCAAAGGAAACGCTTGCAACACTGTGCTGTGGGGGCCACCGGAAGCGGAGGCGCTGGGGCCGCGTGGGCCCGTGGGCGTCGCAGCCTAATTAATGTACGGTAGATCGTCGACAGTGTGATGTGAGGCAGGCGGTAGCGAGTGGGTGCCGACGTCACCGCCGTGACTCAGGCCGGTGACGTCGCACACCTGACTCATTCCCACTCACATTCTCCCGCTAATTTTCTCTACGCGGAATTCTCAGACGAAAAGCGAAATTTCATAGTGCACAGTTTTCGAGTTCGACAACGATACTGTTGTTATCCAGGAAAAGTCTAATTCGATGACTTCGAAATTGAAAAAAATAACAAAAACTTATTTTAATAAACATATTAAAGCATAATTGACAAATAACAGTGTATTACACTACAATGAAACACAAGCTTGGTAGGTAGAACTTGAGTTCATTCATATAATTTGGAAATGATAAAAAAATACACAATGCTTGTTTGCATGTGATTAGTTTCAAAGTTTAAAATGTATTTCTAAAACATTAATCATGTAACAAATTAATATAAGACATTAGAAATAATACTAAAATTAATAAATAGTGTAACCCGTGCGTTTTAGAATTGCTATTTTCAATTTTATGAATTTTTTTTAATGTTGTATGAAAAACTTGTCATCTCATACAGTTAAGTTTAGTTTTCTTGGTACTTTCTATTTCTTGGTATTTTCTATTTATTAGTTAACAATTGTAAACTGCAAAATATTTACTTATTTCTTTGTAGACTAAGAGCCATTTTAAATAGGCATTAAGTATCTCTTCTGGCAATTAAGAAACATACAGCCAATAGTAGGTTCGCACAAATATATTAGCAATTTCTGCAAAATCTCTTTTAATGTTAAAAGCTGAAATGCTTATCTAAGTTAATCGAGCTTATCTAAGATAACTCATAAGTCTTTATACCATGTCTTATTGTTATAAAATCTTACACGTACATTTAGGGCCATGAACGCTATAAAGCATATGGCAACATTGATAAGCACTAGAGTTAGACTTTATTTAACTATATTAACTTGTGAAATTCAAAACACATCTTTGTGTAAGTTTACGGAAGTGGAGTAGCTATGGAGCTATAGTTATGGGCGGCATAAAGCACTAGGCAGAGGCAGTCGGCAGCAGAGCGCGGCCGGGCTGGTTGGCGCGGCGGGCCGGCGCGGAGTGCGGCGGCCCGACCGCGGCCGCTTATCATTGCTAATCAATCGAGCTTGTCATTTCACTCGTAGGTACACAATGTGTCCATAATAAATTGTACTCCCTGCATTACTAGGTATTTTCGCCAGCAACAGATTAATAGTTTTTTTTTATAAAAGAATTTAATAAAGAAAAATTTAATAAAAAGAAGAGGAATCTTAACATTTGCAATTTCAAATGAAATACCAACTATTATCGACATCAATTTCAATGTTTGCCTTGTAACAGAAAATGGAAAATTTGCAGGAAACAGATACGCCTCAAAGGTGAATTCATGAGTAAAAAAGAGAGAAAATAAAGAAAACAGTTTCAATCTTACGCTATGATATGTAAAATCCATTGAATAAAAGCGCAAAACCACAATTGAAGTCACTTTGCACATAATTTCACAGCTAGCGGACACCGCTCGGTGGACGTAACGACACTCGCGTTCATGGTAACGTTCGCGTTGCTCGGCGCTCGGCGCTCGGCACTCAGCGCGGGCCAAGCGCGGGCCAGGCGCGGCGGCGGCTCGGCGCACCGGCGGCGTTCGCACAACACCCGATAATACAAAAAGAAGTCAGAGGTTAAGATGTTATCGATGGAGACATGAATATTCGAAGACGTGAGGGTCACGAGTGAGCGGTCGGCGTAGCATCGCGGCGCGGCGTGAATGGAACGACCGACATTTTATGAATCGAGAGCCGTCGCTCATTGACCTAAGCGCTCGCGGGCCACGGGCTCGGTTCCGTCCGCCGGAAGTGACGTTCCCGCCGAACATGGCGGCGTGCAGGACGTGCGCAGCTTACCTACGGGCGCGTCTGGCCGGCCGCGCGCCCGTCGGCCCGCATGCGCCGCCGCCGCTCGCCAAAGTGCGCGCGATCGCTAACTCGCGAATAAATTATTCGCGCCGTTATCTAAAAATATTCGTTCGGTCCGTGGAGCGACAACGAGCGGCCACGGAGCCGCACACGCGCACCGCTTCCCCGCCGCGGGGAGACTGATGAGGGCAGGCCGCGCCGGCGCCGGCGGAGGCTCCGGCGCACGCGCACGTCGCCGGCCGTCCCGCTCGGGCTGCGGGCCGCACCGTTCGCGCGAGCGGGACGGCGACGCCTCATTATCACAGCGCCGACTCGTGAACGCCAATAGACCGAGGAGTAGGGACAAAATATTCGACCTTCAGTTTACGCGCACACACACGCGCGCAGCGGCCGCGCGCACACACACGCGTTCGCGAATCGCCCGCCGTCGCCGCCGCCGCCGCCGCCGTTGTGCTACTTTTGACAATTTTTCCAGAAAACTGACATGCAGCGTCGCCGTGGCCGCGCCACGTGGCCCCTGCCCGCTCCCACACCCTCACATCTCACATAGTATCCACAAAATAGACCAAACGACACGTTGAGTCTAAGCACCATTATTATACACACCAATTGTCTAAGAAAATTGGTAATTACTTTTATTTAACATTTAATTGTACTCCAACACATGTGATGTAAAAAATAACTGAGTTGATAAAACATACAAAGAATATGTTTAAATCGTTTGGTAAGTTTTGACATACTTTCATTGTGTATGTCACCGTGTATATAAAACAATAATGTTGTGATTGTCGAAATTATCATTAGTTCCTCGGCGAGTGGCGAGTAGCGAGTGGCGAGTGGCGAATGGCGAGTGGCGAGTGGCGAGCGACGAGCCGCGAGCTGCGATGACCGAGACGCCGCTGTCATTGTATACCTTGTATTGTCAGGCAGCAGGCACTGTCTTCCACTACACATGTCTATAGTTTGCTTTATTTGTTAAATGAAAGTTAGATAGTTAGTATAGTAGTTCAATATTTAGAATCGTTTAAAATATGATGTCTTTGTTAAAGTAACATCTAATAACATTATCATTATACTAAGGGCTTTGATGTCGCAATGTCTTCTCATTAGAAAATCAAGCCCAAACATAGTAAAATTATTATTAAATTTAAAGTGAGTCTAATTTATTTACAGCAAAATTAGAAAAGCTGTGATAAAGATTTTTAATCCGCCAGCGCTAGACAAATACCACTTCTAGCATTTGTTTCCAGTCATATTCAAGTCACTCTACTTAGCAATCTCCGTCAGCTTTCATCGGCATGACATTTAAAAAAATATTATTTTTGTCTACATTCAAATGATCGAAAAACAACGAAGGACCTATACTATTGGATAAGAATTTAAGTAAACATGCAACCTTGGTACTTTGCTGTTACTGGATTTTACTGTTTGTCCCTTTCTCACAGAGCAATTTATTTTTTTATTTTACTTACCCCTTAATTGAATAGCTTGAAATTAGACAACCGAAAGCGTGTCGTAAGTGTAAAGATTGTTATTAAAAAATAATCATTAAAAATGTGTTTGCTGACATCTTACAACAAATAAGTGTGTGTTTGCGCTTATATTGGTATACCTAGATTAATAGCTATTTAAATAATATTAAATAACTCTTTAAAAAAAGTTTTTATATATTGAAATTAAAACATAATAATGTCGTCAAGTCACTAACTGTTCAAACAACCTATTACAATTATTCATATATTAACAAACTATTGATTTCTGGCAACACTTCTTAATAGGAATTTATGAAATTTAAAAAAAATCATATGTCCAAAGTAATAAATAAATAAAAAAAGAATTATCAAAATCGGTCCACTAGCGGCGGAGTTATGCCGTAACACACATAAAAAAACATACAGACAAATTGAGTATCTCATTCTTTTGGGAAGTCGGTCAAAAATACAGTACTTGCTTTATTTAAATCACTAGTATTGGTATTTATTTTAACATATTTCATTTAATAAAATAATATATCTATTAAATAATCTAATCTATTAAACATTAATAATTAAAGTAAATTGTATGAAAGTCTTCATTTTTAACTATTTAGTGCATGCTTTATAGGTCAGGAGTATGTGTCCTCAATTAGATAATTACCAAACAACTTCTTACAAAAGTAATTATTATTAATTGAAAATTATATTATCATTTTCATAATGTTTACCATAAAAATAATGATTTAAAAGACTACATTCAGAGACATTTAAGCAAACAAATACTGGAGGTGAACTCAGGCAGTATGTTTTTTGGCCATTTGATCCATATTTTTTTATAATTAAAATGATTACGAGATTTTTCACGTTCATTATTAATTGATTATGTAGAAAAATGTTAAAAATCAATAAAAAAACAACTTAAAAAATATATTTTCATGATCTTTAACTGTTAGATCAGTCTCAGAGTGAGGTCCTCCATGGTGTTCATAAATTGATAATATTTTACTGAAAATATTTAAAAATATTAAATTTTTTGTGAAGTCCTTATAGGCGCTGAGTACTAGAATCGGTAAAAGCATAAAAAATGCGCGAAAAGTGCGTGCCAGTGTTGCCAGACGCACCGGCAACTATGCGAGTGGTCTATGCGCGGCGCGCGCGCAACCACATCCTCCAACATTTCATTTTGACACTGGCAATACCATACTTTACTTTACAATTTTTTTATAAATATTTGAAATACATTAAAAACTGTTTTTAAACCGACATTGACCATACATTTTCTTAAATTAGTGATAGTAATTAAAGTTGTATTGTTTATCAAAAATAACTACATTTATTTAAAATTTAAAAGTAATCTTTAGAATTAATGGAATATCCTGGAAATCCAACTGAGTTTTTAATTCGGCTTTTTTTTATTGTTTTTTAATTAATATTTTGGTTGTAAGTTTGTAAAAGATATAAAATATATTTGGGGCGTAGTATTGTGTAGGAATCTGGCATTCTTATCAAAACATAGGGCTGTACTCGTATATGTACTGTATATATCTAATCTTGGCCTCCTACTTTGACACACTGATAAAATCAACGACTTTTCTAACGAATTCTTTAAACTACTACTGATGTAGCATTCTTTAAATACTTAAATAATTTACAAATTACTAATTTGGTAGTACATTAGTACATTTTTGTTGTAAATTTTCTTATTGATTAAAAAAATCTAAATAAAAGATTATCAAATAATCACAATGTAAAATGTACAATTTATAAGTAGTTTTAAACGTAATCAATATTAATTTGTAAATTCCTTACAAAATAAATCTTATTTTTTAAACAAACTTGACAGATACAAAAATTTACTAATAATGTTACTGAAATAGTTACCAAATTCTTTTGAATTGAAAACTTTTTAAGATTACAAAAAAATTATGCCTATTTAAGATATTGTAATCTATTGATTTTAAATTAAATTTGTTATTGGAAGCTTATTACCTTGGTATTTTTTTAAAGTAACTTACCACCGTTAACAATAACTTATTCAATAGAACATAATGTTTAAAGATTTTTTTTATTTACTTTGTGATTTTTAATTAATTATAACCCAATGGAATTAACAGTATTTAATTTACTTTAAACAAATTCAGGTATTACATAATTTAAAAGTAACGGTCAATTCTTTAGTGTTGCCAGTAATATGAATTAAGTAAAAAATCTACAAAAGACACTACCAAGTAGTTTTTTTTATTTGAAATCAAAAATAAATTAAATTTAAGAGAACCAATAAAATGTTACTTTACAAAGACTGACTTTTTTTCTTAATAAGTATCAGAAAATTTAATCCAATTTTAGCTGTGATGTTCTTAAAACATAATTTGGAAATTCAAAAACTTCCATAGGTCCGATTTAGGTAATTAATTTACACTATTATATAATTTTTTTAATATGTACTTTTTAATTACATGTTTCAAAAATGTAACATACGTGACATACCTGAAGGATAATTTTAATAAATTTCGAGACACACTCTATGTAGGCGAAACGAGGCAGGTGAGGTAAGGCAAGGCGAGGCGAGGCGAGGCGAGACGAGGCAAGGCAAAAGTCCGAAGGGCCCAGAAGTTTTCGCACCGGGCGATCGGATTCCTCGGGTAATGAGAGCGGGAGCGCGCGCCGCTCTCGGGTCCTCTCAGCCGTGACGTCCGGCCGGGGTCAGCGCACGCAGGGCCGCCGCCCGCTTTCTTTTGCCCGACGACCGACCCTTCGAGATGTCATTCACATGCTTTCTACTGTCCTTTCCGGAGCACTAGGACGTTAAATGCGCTACGCCGGCAGCACCGGTGACATTGCTATGCACCGCATGCATCGCTTACAACATACGTACTCCTTGCGGATGTTGTCGATGTCTCAATTAATAACAGTGTTACAACTTGCAGGCGTAAACGTCGCGGACTCCAGCGGGCGCAGGCGCGGGCGCACTCGACGGCGCTAACGGATCGATCGCTCCGATGTATCACACGTGCAGTCCGCGCTAGCGGCCCTTCTATTTGTAAACCGGCGCCGAGGGCCGCACATTCCGAGCGTGCCTCGTGCCCTGCGACCGCCCTCCTCCACGCGCCTCTCCTCCGACGTTCCTGCGGCTCGCCATACACTGGCGCCGAGGCCCGGGCTCTGGCCGCACAGCCTACACTGGCCCGCCAGTGGATAGCGCTTGTTGCGATAGAGCCGCAGCGGTGCGCTCGATGCGCCTGCACTTTGCCCGAATCTCGAGTTCTATTAAAGGCGATGCCACCGTAACTGTCAAACGCTCGATATTGTTGAGAAGATCTCGTCAAATTCCATTGCCGAATATGGAGATGTAAAGAAAGGGCTCTGAAGTTAGTGATTTGAAGACTGTCTTGTATAGGATGTTAGATGGCCGAAATGAAGATTACTTCTTTAAATTTCTGTACAAATCGCAAACACAAAACTATCAGTATGTAAACATTATCCTTTCTTAGCGACCGCAAATGAGAGTGTCGAGACAGTAGATGTTGTTAACTTTTAATTGGTCAAATATTTTAACTTTTGTAGTGTTTTAAAACATATGAAAACAATGTATATACATTACCATCTTCATATCTAGCATTAAATTTCTTAAATAATCTCATATACTCTCTGTAATAAAACATTGCTACTCAGACCAATAAACTCAACAAAAGTAAAGGGAACGAATAGAAACAACAACATGACAACACCGAAAACGGGAACGCAATTAACATACACTATCCACCTGTAAGTAGCGTCGTGTATGTAAAGACATGATCATTTGTAATGGCACGAACGTATGTACTTCCTTAATTCCATGCGGCAGGCGCAGGGGCGTGGGCCCGCGCCATCGGATGTACACTCACCGCCGTACGCAGTGTTACAATCTTAAAAGCGACAATCGTTATGTCTTGAAACGATAAAGCCCATAATCATATCATATTCAGCAGTAATGCACATTGTTACTAATTCGATGAAATCATAAATCACCTTTGACTAATCTATCGGACAACTGTTGTCGATTGTTTCGCAGCCCATTCAACTATTTTTTACACAACTAAAAATCGAGTAGTCTGCGTTCCTCCACATAAGTTCATAGAAACCAAAACGCGACTAAACAGTCGTACGATAGTTCAGTCAAAAGTGTGCGCGCGCTCTTCTTGTTTAATTGCTAGAAAAGTCGAAGTTTCATTTAGGTGCAAGGCAATTGTTGATTTGAATACGGCGACTGGAGTCGACTGTACTAAAATGATTCCGATGGGTTCTACAACACTCCAATATTCGGTGTAGTTAACAATAGCACATTAAGTGGCTGACCCCTTCCTTACAACGTTTCGTAGAAAGGGTCCTCGACTGGCATATTTTATTTTTAACTATGAACTACTATTCGTTGCCGCAATAACAACGTTCAACCGCCTCATAATTGAAATAAATGGTTCAATTGTGCTTACAAATAAACAGGAGATTTCTTTAACGTTACCGACAGGCCACAATGCATGACTTGTTGCATGTTCTATAGATTGTATATTAGGTAGTGTTCGCAGGAGTTATGAAGTTTAAATCTATGATCTTCATTCTGCAACAGCACGTCTAAACGTACTGTTGTAGAATTAAGATCATATATAAACAAGCTGTTGTATATCTAAATATAAACAAGCTGTTGCTCGCAACCTTGTCCACGCAATATTAAGATAATAAAGTAGCCTATAATTTGCCCGTCTATGTCAGCTACTCTTCAGTGAAAGTCCGAAATCGGCCCAGTTTTCGAAGATTACCTGGAATAAACGTGTCTTGCGAACAGATAGGTAGACAGACGAAAAATTTTTAAATGTAATTTTCGTTAGCAGCTTGCGTTGCACATACATCATCTTCCCGAAATCTGGAATTTTTCTCTTGATATTACAAACAGACGCTGTAATTTTATTACATGTATGATGATCACTTTAAGCAAAACATTTGGAATAAGCAATTTGAACTTTTACCAATTTGTATCCAATTATACCTTTAAGAAGAGAGTAATCAGACTTTTGAATTTTACATCATAAGTAACTCTTTAGCCGATTTCCCAAAATAAGGTTATCAATTCATCTGTGTATTTTTTATTGCCAAAATCTTTGGTTTCTCATCAATTGTCAGCATCTGTCTATCAAACTTACTAATGAAAGTCAACGCTTTGAATATGGAATGCAAAGAATTTGTTAAAATTACTTCGCCGTTGTCAAAGGCTAGACTCATTAGAGATTACGGATGTTCTTGAAAGGCGTTCATCACTTATCACGTTTGCTCTAATAAAAACTATGTTAAATAAATTAGAATATATTTTATCGTTTCTTGGAAAGTCGGCGGTGTCAGGTAAGACATCATTCAACATTTTTTAAAGGATCCTTTAATTTTTTGTGAGAAGCGCGAACACTTCCAGTTATGTCACAATATGTTGTCGACTTTTATGATAACAGAACGTTATTTTCTTCGAAAATTCCCTTTGTAATACGAGAAACCTTAACATAGACACTTGATTATTGTTCTGTCTACCGAAATTATTGTCAAAAGTTAAAACTCTATATGTAGAATCTTTTAACCAATTGAATATGTAAGCGTACAAAAATGTTTTCGGACCCCTTATTCGATTACTACAAATACATCTGTTTTGTGGGCATAGGGTACATTTATACAAAAGCGACCAGTTTGTGCGCGAAATCTCACGACTGGTCGATCTCAATACTCTAACATTGTATTGAATGGTTTGATGTAAATAGACATCATCAGCTTCAACGCCTCTAAAATAAGTTGACTTATTATATTTTAGCTTTGAATATATTGCAAGCTATAGTCAAAATATAACAATATCATTTTGGTAAATAAAGTTTTTTTAGTTCTGTTGAAAGCTGGTAGTCACTAGATTTAGGAATCGTATCAAGTAAGAACATTTTCAAGTACTCAATTCATAAATGTTAAAGCAATTGAAATATTTCGAGTTTATCAAACGCGTCACTAATTGATTATACAATTATTGATGAAAATGTGTCAGGAATGTGATCAGGTGAGTCAGACAACAAGCGACGACTTGCATTCGGTTGACAATAAGGCTACCTTTCCACGAGCGCCACTAGCTGCGTTATACCTATGAGGAATGTACATGTACCATTAGCGTGGTCTAGTCGCTCAGTGGAAAAAGGATCTAGTTGCGATCGCGGCCCTAGTTTGCTCGGGTGCTAGTGTTCGCAGGAATGTTAATGAGTGCAGTGTCACGGGTGAGTCATAGTGATCTTTGAACGGACACTCGGCGTTAGATATTAAGAACATGTTGCCTTGGAATGCGGATGCTTCCGAGAAATAACAGCTACGCCATCAATTCGATAGCCTTCCGAGGCGAGCATCGCGCGATTGTATCAGCGGCGAACGTGTCCACTTCGCCGCCAGTCCTTTACAGCCTTATTACATACGTACAACACGATACAACATACATCCAACAACTATTTGCATAAACATACTTGAAGTGTCTATAATCTTTGCTATGTATAAACAATATGAAAATATACATAGTTTAGTAAGCTACGTGTGATGGCATTCCTCAGTAATGGTGCGCCAGAGTCGCAAGCTGGCTGGTGAGGGGGCTGCAGGGGTGGTGCGGGGGATGCGGCAGGGGCGGCACGTGCTATGGCAGGTGCGCGCGCACACCCGGCGCCGGCGCAGCCCGCGGGATACACGTTCCCCCGCTCCAGCCGCCTGCCGCCTGAGGTTCCTGCCCTCATTCGACTCCTCCAACGGCCAGAACTGATTAATTAGTAACGAATATAGGATACAGTATATCTCACTCTAATCGTTGAACTTGTTAAATGCATTCCTTTCGTGTAATGACTCGTTGAATATCAGGCCAAATTGACTTGTAACATTCCTTATACAAATTCAAGTAACGGTTTTAATTAACTCAATGATTTAGACAACAATATTTAATATGTTAGATGTGTAGCTAAGTATTATACTTTTTGAAGTTCACGTTTGTGATTAAACTGGACACCGGTTGTTTTAATGTTAGCAACTTAGTTTGTGAATTGCAACGCATTAGGTTTACACTGAGTCGGTGTAATGTGTCCGTGTTGTCCATGAGTACTACGGGTATAATGCATCGTGTATATGTACTTATCTACAATCATATATGTATTCGCCACAAAGCTTAGTACAGTTATTTGATAAGGGACATCATGTCCGACACAAAAATATATTTTCATGGTTTCAAGATGTTAATCGATGTTCCATGAAGTGCATAATTTATCAATATCGAGGGGATCGTGTGTGGGATGTTAACATTAACGTTAAGAAAAATATGTCGCAACTTGTTAAAATTATGAAATTAAATTGGGCGATGTGTTGAATGTAAACAATGGACAAGGGGAATAAAATCGAGCGGCTCGGAGCCACGGCGATAGTCGATCGATAAGCCTAAGTCGGTGGACTGAACGAAAGTGGAACAGGGTTTGTCAACACGGACCGTCAGCTGGCCCCAGCGATAGCGCTTATCGCCGCCGGGACATAGTCCGCTCATTCACAAGCCGGTCCATTCATGCTCCCGCTGGCGTCGGCCGTTCGCGCCTATCTAGCCTCTAGGTCGCCGGCCCGAGGACTCACATTCCCTCGGTATCGAACAGCCGCGACGGGCGGGGGTCGGGCGCGGAGTAGATCGAGGATATCGCGGGGTCAGCGCGGATTGCAGGCGCCCGATAAACGACAATGGCGTCCGACAACTCGACGCAGCGCCGACACACAAATGGGATAAACGTCGTCTCAATAATAGACCCTTTTTATGGGCCCAGTTAAGTTTCCACATCTTCACAGAGGACCGTGTGAAACCGGCTGGCCATTCATTCAACTATTGCGTGCTGCGCGCTGCGAGTAAACATGATGAAGGGTCGACTGCACGGCGATAGCGGTGTCGGCGATGACGGGTGATTTGTTTTGCTTGCACAAATCAATGTTCTCTACCAAGTTTACATAAAAATGAGTAAACAATATGTTTTGCATGCGGTTGAGCAATACACTACTGCTGTAACATTCTGTATCGATTAGTCATACGCCAAATGACATATTCTTACATTGATTCATTCATCTGCTAAAATCGTGACAAATATATCAACACCATTTCCGGTTACTTTTTACTTACAGAATTTAAACTGTGACCTTAGTCACTGATACGTCTAATTTTCGCGGAAGTAATCATCTCATATTAATCATTTCATGTAAAAAAATATCATAGTTGTCTTTTAATTTCGATCTTTTATATGGCGCTACCTTAAAACACGTCGTTGTAAAATGAAATCACAACTAACGGCATAAAGTGCATTTTTGTATAAGCAACAAGCAGTGGCGTTTAATGAGCTCTGCGTCTAAATTGTTTTGAGCTGCCGCTGCGCAATAACTGTTGTAAATGTGCGTAATTCTTGTATCTAATCTAGCACGTGGATCACACAACACTGCTCTCGATTCCACAACCAAGTTCACTTGTAAACGTAGTTCACATTTTACTAAATGCAGTTAATTGAAATAATTAAAAAAATCTAAGATTCCGATTATGTTCTAAATATTGACCAGTGAGTAGACAAGTAAGGGAAATTGTATAAAGTATAGTGGAACATTAGAAGGCAATATTGACTAAAAATAATTAATGAAGTGTTGAAAGAGAGGCACATGCTCATTAAAACAAATTCAAACATATTTTTGATGCATAAAAGAATCGAGTGCATAGTGTTAAGATAGCCACTGTTATGTTTGTTCCTGTGATGTTTTGAACGAAGGGGGCTTATCGAAAGTTTAAATAAACACGGAGTTGGTCGATTGTGCGACGTCATAGGCGCCATCGCAGAAATGCTAACGAGTTATCAATGTAAACGGTTTGTTTACACAGTTAACCGTAATCTTATCCGGTGACCTCCTTACACTCTCCCGTTTCGAAATTGTATCATCGGAATAAGTCGGCACATGAAGCTCCCCCCGCACCCCGCAACCCGCAGCACGCACCCGCTGCCTCGCACCTCGCGCCCGCGTCTACCTCCGCCACAACTCACATGCGCTCCATCTCCTCATTTTTTACATCACAATTCTAGCCGAAAGGGGTGAACAAAGATTAAAAGTATTAAGCCTAGCTTGTCTTCTATTTATGACATCGGTAATTTATTAATTTATTTTTGTAAAGATGTTTTTGTGTCTAAAAAGTAAAGTCATCAATGGTCTACTCTGTGTTCAATGGGTATCGACGTACCGAGTTTTGTGTCCATCTGTTCTATCTTTGATTTCAACAATGACACCACAACACGTTTGCGTTCACGCAATGCTTTTTTTTCCTTATTTCTACGTCTACCGATATAAAGGTGTATATTCAAATCCTATGGTTCACAGAGCTTTCCTTCTCACACCTTGGTAACCACCGAAAACAGTACATAACCCAATAATTTAGTTAGTTACAGTAGACTTAGTTTTTGGTCAAATTGAGAGTTCCAGTACTTTAGTGACCGAGTATGTCTTTATTTATTAGGCGGGCAGGAGTGCAGGCGTACAAGAGTGCAGGCGTGCAGGCGGGCAGGCGACGTATGGTGCCTTATCGCGCGCCCTCCTTACGCCGGGCGGAAGTGTGTTCCACTCCGGGTTCCGAGCTATGAGCCGACCAAACGTTCATTCATGTCCTAAGTATTTACGCGCCGGATGGACGAACTTACCTTACAACTAGATAACGACTTCGATATAACACATCGGGCGCGTTTTTTTATAAACGATTGATTCTAAAGCAGCTGGGATCCAAAGTAATATTATAATTTTGCCCTTTATGAACTGTTTAATTTTGTTGATGGTTTTAACTTCAAAACTCGTAAAACAAATAAAAATTGCATTTATTCCGATATTATTTAAACACTCACTTCGTAGCTGATTTAGAAATTGGTGTTTCTAGCTGTGCTATTATAAGTCCATCAAGACGTCCTGGAACCCGTCACGAGAGGTTACGGTGATAACATGACGTGACGTGACGTGTGGCCGTCCGTCGGGCGCCTGAAGGCGGCGGCCGGAAGCCGTGG
>DVQG01000136.1:0-19159 GCA_018231605.1 Papilio ambrax
GATTAGACCGGCCCTCACACCAGTACCGGTTTACCGTGTAGCCTAGGACTCCCCCATGTATAGCATGTAAGTGTAGAGAAATTTATTAAAATATGTATTACTCAAAATTATGTTGTGGTTGCTGACATAACAAAGTGTTTGCTTATGCTTTATTATATTAGTATAAGTATAAACTAAACTGTACTTTCTATTTTAACATTACTACTAACCATCTTCTGTTTTCCGTAATCTATCCATCAGGTCAGATAGTTCTCTGTTCATAACATTAATTTCGTTTTTCAACATTGCATTTTCCACCTCCAGGTTCTGTACCTTATATACATTATCCATGTGCAATGAGCTCACATCACCGGAAAAAGTATTCCCTAAAATAATTATGAATTCAAATGACAATCTAATCTACTTTGTTTTCATGAAATTTAAAAAACAAACTTATGAAATTGTTATTTCCTAAGTTTGTTTTAAGCTTTAACATAATAAAATTATTATAATTCAACTGACACTCTTCTCTATTATCCCGTTGCGACTCTTGGCCATGTGAAAATAGACATGTGTGTTAGCCATATCATTATTTTATAATAATATCTCATGATTGTTTAAACAATTTGATTAAAAGTACAATGCCAAAATTCTTACTTCTTCTTCGTATTCCAAATTTATCTACAGCCCAATCAATAGGTTTGTTTTCAATCCCAGAAAATCTAGGAGAAATAGGCGATGAGTTCACCAAATTTGATTTTCTTACAGGAGATTTCATTTTCACTTGTTCTTGTGATTTACTTTCACTTGTATACACATTAGGTATAACTATTCTCTTTTTTACAGGGGATGGAGAACGATCCATTTCGTAATGTATCTTTTTAGGCGCCCAAAGTGGTGGCCGTCTATTCCGATTCCTGGAGTTTTCACTATGAGACCCATGGTCATATTTTTTATTTTTTATCGCACTATGGTTTCGTAATGCCGCACCAGTCTGTTCGTCGATATTGTTGAGGAGAGTTTCTGCCTTGCCGGCGAGTTCCGTGAACCATGACATTGAAAGTATGTGTTTAGATTCTAAAAGTAAAGTTTATAAAAAATCGTAATGTAACTGCGAAGATTCTAAGTAATGGTATAGAGATATGTTTCCGTTCTTACTGTGTAAAACTTATTAAACGTGATTTGAGATTTATGGAAACTTTCTTGCATAATTTAGGAAAATACTGAAATCATCACTCCAAAAAATTTGTATTCTTTCTTGGTTATTTGACATTGACAAATTCATAAAATTGACACTGACACGTAAACGTAAACAGAGTTGTTTACAAAAGAAAAACAATTTCGAACGTCACAGGTTTTAGCTTCGAAGCTTTCTGAATTTTTTTCAAGATTCCTGGCTTCATTTTTTACACCCTTAATTACAGCTTGACATTCTATAACAGGGTTTATAATTTAACGTAAATAAAATAGAAATATCTAAGTTCTTAACAATTGAAAACGAAATCCTTTAATCTACGTCGATCGTTTTCATTGACATTGACAATTAACAATTGTCTTAAAGTATCAGAATATTTTGTTATATTTTCTTGATAATTGCGTTTGCTGAAAATTGATAAGAGCATAAATAAAGACATCACAATTGCTTAGATTTATTATGTAGCCATTAGATTTGACATCAGTATTATAGTTAATTATAATTTAATAGTTCTAAGAAAGCCAACATGGACTTCGAAAGCCCTGACGTAGAAAAGGACTTTCCTGGATTGTACGCCTCCGAAACCGGGCGGAAAAGTAATGAAAGTGACTGTAAGTGAAAAATAGATAATTTTAATTATATGTAGGGTCATCACGACACTTACTATAAAAAATAAGTTTTAGCATTGTGTACTGCGGAATAAAATACATTCTATGCCAAGTTAATGATAATAACTCTTTTTTTATGTACAGTATCAGCAAGACATGTTAACTATAACACCTAAGTTGTAGCGTTAAGATTTATCATAAACTGTCTAGTACTTTAGACAGTTTATGATAAATCTTTTGGTATGATAATCTAAGAATAACTAAGATGAGCCCTAAAAATTCTTCAATGAAGCATCTTATAGATTTTCGGTATTATTTTAG
Source organism: Papilio ambrax (assembly GCA_018231605.1). Taxonomy (NCBI): domain Eukaryota; kingdom Metazoa; phylum Arthropoda; class Insecta; order Lepidoptera; family Papilionidae; genus Papilio; species Papilio ambrax. The sequence continues at coordinate 2,104 of DVQG01000136.1, forward strand.
TTAGTGATGGTGCAGATCATGAAAAGCCTAGTAAAAAAGATTTACTAGGGAGACGTAAAGATAAAAAGGAATCAAAGAAAGATAGAGGATATGCTGCCTTAGAAGGCGAAAGCTCACCAGAAGAGGATACGGATACTAAGTGAGTATTGTCAATCTATACTATTAAAACTGTGTTAACACAATTAAATATGTAAAACTGTTTGAAATAAATTAAAAAAAAAAACATATAGACAAAAAAGCTAAATACTTACATAAGAGAGGACTTTGTAATTTGAATTGTTGACTTGATTAGTATACAAGGGGCAGGTTAATGAACTTGTGTTTTTGCATTGCGCAGGTGAAAGTGACAAATACTCCAATAAGTACATCGTTTGATAGCCACTGTGTACTGATCTTTTTAGCTTTATGATTTTAAATGAAAAGTGTTTTTTCAGTGCCAAGTTTTTTCTAAATTTTACAATTTTTTCTTCATAAATTACACTAACAGAAAGTTTCAGTAAAATAAATATATATACAACAACTCTCCAATTAATCATATCAGCACATTCATAAATCAGATTAAACAATACAATTTCATTAGACCACATTAACCAGATTGGCTCCCAGTTTTTCAGTTTAAAAAAAATCTCCGAAATACTTTTTTTCGTACATCTGCTTTCACACTAATTATTTGTAGCATTAAAAGCTAGAAGGTATTTAATACGCGTTTTTCGGCCGTATAATTTTATAGAAAGTTAATTCCTTAACCTCGTAAGAAATTTATGTCAACAAAAAATCCAAGACCACGTTATCATCAAAGAGAAAGTTGTTTACTTTCGTCTCGTCGTACTAAGCGCACGCCGGAGTATGCAGCCGACACACAAGTCGAACGCGGGAAAAGCTGGCTTTACTTCAAAATCACTTCTCACATTAATATCAAATCTTTCACCACTATATCCAGGGAACTAAGTGAACATTCAATTTTTCTGGAACTTCCACTGAAATCTGGTTGTAAGATGTTCACGTTATCAGGACGTTTTAGCCAGAATTTAAGTCCTTACCTTGTATTTCGCACCGGCTTTGGGATTCACTAAATCACTGAACACTGATCGTTATCTTCCACGAGGTTGAAGCGTCACTGAAGTGAAAGTGCGTGTTGCTTGCTCGGCTGTTCGACTTGCAATGAGTGTTGCGTCTTCGACTTCACATATATATAGGATGACCCAGTTACGTTGGCCAGCTAACTGTGTATCCGTCTGTCCGCGTCTCCAACCTGTTCCTCATCCCGTTTCAATGTCTAGATCCCGGCCCGGCCCTTGGACCTTGCCAAGGACATGATTTGTTTACATGAATAAGAAATACAAGAGGGCGTTATTTCTAATGATTGCTCTTTTGCTTGTTACAGGTTGCATTTGATCGAATTGAAATGGTAAGTGAACTACATATTTATATTTTAAAATATTAAAACACGAGTAAGACGTTCATCTGATATGCTACCATTGTCCATAGTACAGATAGAGTACAGGGTAAACAAAAAATCTTTTTCCATTTTTTTATTCATACTCTGTATCGATTCTACTTCCTCTTACAACCCTTTAAAAGACAGGGAAGGGGATAATAATTTGGGTCTCTGGCACCTCAAGCAGAGCTTTCAATAGCCTTTACCTATTTTTTGTATTTCATTCTCAGATAAGTACAGGAAATGTGTGTCTTTTACTCTGTCTTCGATGCACGAAAAAGTTACACAATATCTTAGTTAATGGGTTCAATTAATTTATCTTTGGTAAGTATCGCTATTGAAACAAAGTAGGTTCTTTTTTAATAATGAAACCTGTGAATGGCAGACATTGAAGAGGTTGCCAGCTCTTCAAGCGCGTGATGTATTGTCTGTTAAAGCAATTAATGTGACATTCTCAGAGTTCTTGTTTCCTAGAATGATTGTTATATTCCGTGGAAACTAAAGCGCGGGCAACGTTACTTGTTGATCAAATAAGGTTGTGATTTCACTTGGACCAACGGTGAATCTGTAACGATTAAAAAACCCATTCGATTTTTATGTAATACACATGAAATAAAATGAAATAAAAAAGTTAGCAACCAGAATATGTAACTGGCAATTTTTATCGCTTATTAAACGTAAGTTGACATTAAATCTATGTTAAAGTAAAATGAATTGCTACGTTTAAATTGTTATAGTCTGTAGTTAAAGAAAGTTAATAAGTGCGTGTCATTTGTATTAATGTATTAGCAGAAGTACTACGAACGTAATTGGTTGAGACTTCCTGTGTATCCTGATTATAATAAGCACTCATTCGCACGGGCGTTTTTTAACGCGCGATAAAAACGCCGGTGCGTACGTTGGGTAAGTTCTACTTCCAATATGAAGAAACGAGACATACTGACTACAATGTCTATCCAGGTACGTATCTAGGTGTAGTTTCCTCAGTGAATTTTATAAATAAATAAATCTATTAAATACAGCTAGTTTTATTTCCTTCAACTACCCGTATTTCGTTGTAGTTTGATTATGCCAGGAGTTTGAGGTTTTTGTCATTAAAGTAAAAGAGAAAAGAGGTTGTAATCTGTTATTTTTTCCGAAGTAAGATGAATAATTCATTACTTGGATTGATCAGACAAGTTACAGGTTAGAGTTATACATACGTACTAATGTTACAATTTGACTGTTCCATTATAACATTTACTGCTACAGGAATCTTCTCAAGTGAAATTTGTGCTCGTTTATAATAAGTCATAAAGACAACACACGAATAAATTACATCATAACTAAATGTGAGTCGAATATTAAAACACCCGAAGAAATTACTTTCGCTAGTTTGACGTTACATGTTACTTGAATCATCTCAAATAACGAATTGTGTTTTTGAATATTTTGTAAGATTTATAAGCTTCACCTTGGGTTATAAGGAGTATTCAGTAGTAAATGTGCTCTACTTCTCCCTTATTCTCCTTTATTGGGTTAATTAGTATCTAATTTTTTGTTTACATTATTAGCAATAGTACTTCTTACTAATATTGTACCAAAATGCGAAAGTTTAGATGAATGAATAGATGATTGGTGAATAGAGAAAATTTGTCATAGATATAACTATAACATAATTGTTTATTTAGAGTTCCGATTGGCATAACACAATAAGTGGAAAATCAAGAGATCGTGTATCCGAATGTGAGTAAGTTATCAGAGACATGATTCATGCAACACTTTCTTTTGGGTTATTCCAAGTGACATTTGTACCAACAACAGATATTTCAATATTGGAAATTACCACTGTTTATACTAATTTTTCTTTATCGGAGAGATATGACATTTTATATCAGGCAAAAAGATGGGGTACGCTTTTTCCTCATAAACCAATGACCTCGTTAAGTTTACTGGAACTAGAATAAATGCAGTTGTTTTCTAAGCTTTCAAGTTTTATAGATAATGAGAGAAACGGGAAGTAAGGAAAAATAAGTGATATTAGATATTCTGACTCCGGTGTTAAATATTTACATGAACCAAAACAGAAGGAAAAACTTACATAGAAAATTGCATCTAGTACTCATCCGATAAGTCTAACTCTACTTTTTTATAACCATCAAGGTATTTGCTGTGTGAATAAAATAAAACTTATACAAAGATTTCGGTCACACAGTTTTTGTGTTTACAGTGCAGGTTCTGAGTTGAATGTATGGCGTCATTTTTTATCATAACTATGAGGGATGCGGGTGGTTAAGAGTTTTATGTCAGAGTAATTAAAAGACATGTAACTTTTATGTCAGACGCTCTGGGTGGTTGCCCATTTACGCCCTGCCCTAACGCCGCCACAGTTTTCAGATGTTGATAAGTTTGTCCAAATTATTTCGTTCGTTCTACATAATGATTATCAATACCAGGTAGTGACCACGTGTTAGACTTTTTCTATTTAGACCCGACACTTGACCAGTGGCAGTGGGCCCGGTAATATTTGTCAATTTGCATCTTCGCCTAAGGGTAACTGTAAACTCGGAATGCGTGCTTCTCGCAGTTTTCACCTAAAACGACCCACATTCACTTACAAATGTTGATATGTATAATAATTATAAACTTTCTTAAAACTATTTTTATAATTTGTATAAACTATGCATGACTATGGTTATCAAAAAACATTAGAAGTTAATGAAAAAATTAACGGTTGGGATAAAGCTCTAAGCATTTCCTACAAGTACCGGATTTTTTTAAATAAATTTTATTATAATATTAATTATTAATGACCTAATTCGTGAAGGGAGAACCGTTTAGTTTTGCTCTAGGTACTATTGGAGAAAATAACATGTAACATAGATACTTTATAAACTAAACTTTAGTAAAAATATTAAAGTGGCGTTGAAGACCTTAGTAATAAAATAGTAAACAAAAATAATGTAAAACGCAAGCGATGCGAGTGGGCCAGTGGGACAGCGAAATGTTGCCTTTCGTTGACACCGGTCAATGGCGGCCACTTGTCGCGTGTTGACCTACAAGGACGCGCATTCCGATCACCATTATAGGTTATAGGTGAGGATGATTTACTAAACTCTAGGCCATTGGATTAGGCCCTAAGGACCTTAACATTTACTTCAAATTAGCTTGAAATGAAAAATGTCCTAAAATGTTTCTATTTTTAATCTGGCAGTTGATAATTCAAAAAATTTAATCTTTTTTTATTTGATCATGCAATCGGCGCCTTCCGGTATTTATAACAAGATCAATAGAGTCTTCTGATGCTCATTAACAATTCAATTATGTCTTGATTTTTATTATAATTATAATATTTTAATATGTAATAAATGCGAGGTCGTTGTAACGGATTGGCCCACTGACTGCTAACGGCTTTCTAACTATGATATCGCACTGAACTATCTTGATTCTTTACGAATCACAAACTTACAGGTGCGTACTAAACTGGTTTCCTACTTTGAAAAACCTTTCATAGTTTTCATATTATTTTAATAACATTTTTAGTATAATTACCCTTTATAAGACTGTTTTTTTATCTTAGTGGCATCTCTAAAATTGGTAAACATTAGTACTTTTGGAAGGTTTCATTTAATTGAACATTATATTATAGTTGGAACTAACCAAAGTTTTGAATTGTTAGACAAATTAACGTCACAAAGAAAGTGAAGACTGGTCCCGATGTGAATTGGAACGCATCAGTTGTATTACATACCTTTATTATGTGACAATAACTAACTGTAAAGCGAAATAATAAGGATTCGTTACCTCGTAGAGTAATTAAGAAGTTTCCATTTTAGTAAGGATGGAACAAGCTAAGCTATTCAGTTTAGGTCTGGACAAGGGTCTGGCTTCTAAGTCGTATTAAGGTACTAAGACACTACTAACAGTGATCAGTATAAATGGATAGGTATTTGCTTCGAAGTGACAGCTTTTACTTCTTTCTTTGTAATAACACTTAATTCTATCACTTACATAAAGGAATGGACATCGGTTTAAGAACATTATAGTACAAGAACATTATAGTAAAAAAGGGAGATCAGAATTGTAACAATTGAATCGATCGCCAAGTTTTCACACGCTTTCCAGTGATTGCAGCGCATACAGCGCCCATATTGTTAATCTTAAAGGTATTTCGTATGTAATTTTGTGTTTCCACTGACGATATACAGGTATCGAAACATGCATGTGATGCCATGTTAATTGAAATTGTAGTTTCATAAAATTAACGTCTGAATTAAAAAAAAATTAAAAACTTTAATTGATTAAATTTAGTTGATTGCAACATAATTTATTTTAATATGTAATTTATTTTATAGTTTTGGATTTTTAACATCTTTTCAGATTTATAAGAAATGAATGCAATGTTTATGATAATTTGGTTTATCCATTTTATCTCTGAAAAGAAAAAACCTCGGAAAGTTTTACTTTCGCGGAGTATAAAACATTATTTTTTGTTAGTCAATGAATTATCAAATGTTATTAATATATGACGTTATTACACATTTTCACTTCTTAAAAAAAAGAAGTAATTGTTATTGCAATAAAAATTTCATAGATGAAGATCGTAAAAATATCTTTATTGCAAAAATGAAAATTTTGAACTTAATATTGATTTTGTTTATTTAAACACTAGTTGTTATACGCGATTTCGTCTGCATGAAAATAAAAAATAATAAAAACATAGACTGATAATCTAGCTTTTTAATGGTAAAAGAACTTTTGAATTCAGCCCAGTAGTTTTTGAGTTATTTGAATACATACAAAAATACAAATCTTTCCTCTTTGTAATATTAGTATAAATAGGTTTACAATCTAAATCAGAGATCCTGTTATTTAGTTGTTTGCTCCAGTAAATATAGAGGTCTGTGTGATGTGCGGTTTGACCGTATGAGTATAGTTTGATCTGCGGTCAAATAACACAGGAAACTATAAAACGGTATTACATTGACCCATTTTATTGACACTTATGTCCCTCTTTTATTCAAAGACGACGTGAGGGATGACATCTAGTCGAAATTCAGTTAGATCTACATATCTGTTAAGTGTATCGTTCGATATTGATACCTAAAGTTCGAAAACCCTGTATTTTCAGATCTAACGACCCTGTTTGTAGAAGGTGCTCAACTGACATTAACTTGTCCTAAACTTTTCTGCTGTGGCTCTTCGCGCAGTGCTAGAATAATCCATGCCTAATGGTGAAAAACGATAACAAATTCTGCCTTTATCTACACCGAATTATTGGTTCGTTTATATCACATTAGGTTTCGACCGCGCCTCCGTCCGCGTGGGATTAAAAATAATAACAATAACATAGCCTACGTTACTCACTGATAACGTAGCTTTTTAATGCTGCTAGATTTTTGAAATCCGCCCAGTAGTTTTTAAGTTAAATCAATACATACAAAAATACAAATCTTTCCTATTTGTAACATTATTATAGATAAGTAGATATTAATTGAAAGCCTTTAAAGACGTACTAGCAATTAACTTTTACTTTCTCCCTAATAAGAGTAGTTTAAAGAACATTAGGCAGTTTGAATTTTTCGTACATAATCTACACTAAGGGTCACCGTGTTAAGACTAAACGACTCTTAGCTGCGGCGTTTCGATGGCGACAGTTAATATATTCTTTAAGAAATAAACAACACGAAAGTAACTGTTAATTTGATACATTGCCAATATTTCTGAAATTACATAAGTAAAGGTTAATATCCGGCAACAAATCGGCTGTCTACATATTAAATTTGCGTAATATTGTGATGTAATACGTCTGCCCCATGAGACTGCGCGGCGGGAGTCGGTCTCGTATGTAGTTATTTAGAAAATATACATAAGTGAAGGTTTATTTTTATCCTGCGACATATTTAAGAATTAACTTAGCAATTGTTCCTTTTAAAGAAATTAACTATAAGGGATTTAATCTGATTTAAGGATTCAAATGAAAAAAATCACGGGTCCTGAAGCATATGAAACGTATTGTTGTTTCAGTGAAAATACACGCTTATGCCAATTCTATACTGCGAGTTGTATTCACGTCTTTTCATTATTCAATTCATTCGGCCAATCGCAGTAATATTGGCCCTTAACTTTATCGTTGTTATTATAACAGTTTGATAGAGTGATATCTGAGACAAAGAGGCTAATGTGACACAGTGAGAGGTGATGCAATAATTAGGTAATAGTGGTTCAATAGTCGCAGTGGATGTGAGAGGTGTTATATAAAACGTAAGTAGGTACATGAAGAAAGTTGCGCGGCCATTGGAAAGCTCGAGCGGACCGCCTGCGAACAACTGATTGATTAATAGGGCTGCCACATATCTTGTAAAATAGTTTTAAATAGTGTCTCAAACGGTTACATTTTTAAGATATTTTATTAAGTAAAGTATAACAGAAATAATGTTCCGAAAGTCAAGAAGAAATCAAAAATTTAAGACTATTTGAAAAGTTAAAATACTTTTCAAATTCCTAAATTACTCATTCAAATTGCAATTCTTATGTCGTTTCTCGCACAAATTACTACGACTGTTAATTTCTTCAGATGTTGGTAGATGCTGGTATAAAATAGCAGCGCCTGTACGTTCTCGAGATTTTTCGTTTGGATCGTCAGCACCGAAAACAGTATTTTGCATTTTATTTATGAAAGGCGTTATTTTACAAACAAGTAAACGTATACAGCTTGTTTCTTCTGTGGATTCTTGTTGTATCATTTTTTCAATAAGATCCGATAGAGATTCGTTTTTAGCCATTGCGACGAGATCTTGAAGTCTTCTAGATTTTTTATTTAGAATCCACGTTGTGGGATCCTCTGCTCGATTTGGTCTGCCTGGTCTTCGGGCACCCGTTAAGAAAGTTGAAATCTGAAATTGGGTTTTGTCATTTTTTACTATTATTCACATATTATCCAATTAGTAATCTAGATATTAGATTTTTTTATAAGAAAACGAGCGGCGGGAACACTGAAGTGGTCAACGACGCGTATGAACATCCGCAATACTAGAGGAACTAAATGCTTTGCCAGCCTTAACTATCATTAGGCAGTATTTTTTGTTGTAAAAGTTTTTAAGTACCGTATAATTTTTTTAGATATAATAACCGAAGATACTTACCATTTGTGCCACAAACACAAGAGCATTGACAGCTACTGCACTGATTTGGTTCGGTTGAAGTCCCAACACACGAATTACATGTCGCCAAGGAGACATGGGATTCGAAGCTTCATAGAGGTTACTATTCGGTCGATCTTCTTGTGAATTTTCATCACTATGAAAACTCTCTTCATTGGATTCCTGGTTCGGTGGTTGTTTTCTACGCGGACTAGGATTGTTAACAGTATTAAATGCACGAACTACGAAATCGGCAACTTTTAATGCTACTGACTCTGAACCTGTAATTTTAAAAGTATAGATATAAATATATTGTTGCTGATTTCATGGTTTGTAGCAGTTTCTATGTTTTGTATATCATAAAAAGGTTTGTATATCTTAAGTTATAAATTAGTTCCACTAAGTAACAGACATGAATATTAAAAGGTTCTGAAAATGCAAAATTCTTCTTAAATACCATTTTTTCCAATATCAGTATCAGCAACCGTAAACTTTTTATTTGTGACAAAATTCAATCGTACTAAAAGGAAATAAGAAAACCTTACTACTTACCGAGAAAGTCATGTGCAAATTTCATTCCAGTACTCAATCTATCAAGTATACCTTCCCTTCCATAGTTTTCATCACCAAAAGTTATCGGTACCAAAATAATAAAAAGAAATAAAAAATGTAACGCCATCTTGAGGCGAAAGGCGAGAGCACAATGAGCTTGGAGACGTTCAAACCGCACGGTTCGTTTGTCGACGTAATGGTTGCGCCTGTGCAAACGCAACTATCTCAGTAGACCATTAAATCCATAACTAATTACGTACTTCATATATAGATACATGATGTTTTTTTATTTTTAATATTATTGTTCCATAAGTTCTTCTGTTTCGGACCTGAAGTGTAGATAAAGAATGTTTGTTAGTTTACCGACGCTAGATGGCGTTGTCTTACTACAGCTGCACATTCTCTACGTTTGAGCAATTCGTTTTTCACAACATTGTGCCTTTCTCCTTGAATTACTTCCGCTTTTCCTTGTATATGTCCAAAATATTTTTTATTCAGCCTTCCTATTTAATTTTAGTATACAAATTACCTTTTGTTTCTATTGATTTGATATTTCCATTACTTTAATTTTTACAAAAGTTAAGGTTAAGGTAATTTTTACATTTTGAATCATACTGTATACAATAAAATGACGAACAGAAAGTAGTCGTACAGCGAGTAGATATAGTCTTCATATCTATTGTTTTAAACTAGTATTCACGGAATGGCCTTTGCAAAACAATTCTAAAGCTTTTAAACATCAAAACCAGAATCTCTAGTAATCCGATCTATTTTAACTTTATGTAACTTAGTAGGTACTAATTACTTTAAATTTATACATATACTAATTAATGTTCCTAAACGATTAGACTGATTTAAATATCTTGAAAGGTTATAAGAACACTAAAAACTGTTACTTATTAATTGTATAGTGTGATGTTTTTGTTCATATAAGTTTTCTTGTCTGTCCTATTTTCAACCGTTAGACAACTATCTTGCTTCGCAGACCATGATAATCTGTCACCAGTCAGTTCTCATCCAAACAGTCGATCTGTGTGCATCATGCTAGTATTTCCTAAATTTATATATTTCATTCTAATAGTTCATTTCACATTCGCTGATATGACTACAGAAGAGATTCAAGTCCTCAATGAACTGCCCATAGATAAACTTTTAAGAATAAAGAATTCATTAAAAGAAGTATCAAATACGGACAACATTACTACAACCGAATCAACGTTTAAAAACTTTGGAGCTCAAGCAATGGCGATACGATCGCCTGTAAAACGCACAGATTACGAAGAAGATTATAAAAAAGAAGTTAGTAAAATAAGTAATATATTCTCGATGTCGGTGACAACTTTAGCTTTTCTTGCGTTTGGTGGATACTTACTCTGTTTGATAGTGCAAGCGGTGAAGTCCAAGCATTCATATAGTTCTAATGTACCGCAATCGACGTTTGTATTAAATGCGGGAATAAAACGACCTCAAACATTCGCGTCGTACGGCAGAAGGAAAAGAGATACTGAAGTGCCAAATGAAATTGATTTACCGCCTGAACAATTATTCTCAGCTTTGATACAAGTATGTGAAGGATATGCTAAATGGAATAGAAACGATTAAGGTGTTTTTTTATGTGTTATACCAATTCCAACTGTAATATTTTATTGATTATTTAATAAATTGCGTATATTCGTTGTTATAGTCTTTAATTTTCAGTATTTTCGTGGTGTAATCTGACTGTTAGTGTAATCGATTGTGCTAGAAACAGCACATCTAAGCAAAATGCCTATTATTTTTAAAAAATGCTTTCCACAAAACAGTGTTTATATTAAAAACAGGAAACCAGATTGCCCCTCAATATACCTACAATCTGTAAACGTTTTCAAACTGTCAAATAATCACGCTAGCACCTAATAATAGCTGTATCTTCGTTTTAAAGATACTATTGTGAATCCCGTTCAAAATTCGCTTTGATATAATGCGTTGGTATAATAACTTGTATTGTGTACGGGTTAAAGTGTAAAATTGCATGTTATATGTAAGTTTTTTTATGATATTTTGGTATGTTGTAAGTATTCAGTGTTGTTTATAAGAGTCGGTAATGAGGGGCGCTGTTTAAGATCTGTCATCGGCAGTGCTCCACTGTTTACGGGCCGATACCAACATAATTCGTTAACTTCAACATATTTGTTATAAAAATAACCTACTTTGTTTAAAATTTTACATCTATTGGGCATAAAGGTTTAGTTTATTAATAAATTGTCGGTTAGATAAATCTTGAGTATAGTTAATTACGAAAACTTAACTAAACACTGAATTCTAGCAACATATAGTCTTTTTGTACGACCCCACATTTTTTTTATTAAATTTTATATATCAAAGTTATTTTAATTATCGTTTAATAATCCTGCAAAATAAATGACACCGACTATAAAATAGTAAAAAGTAGACGAGGAAAACTAAGAAGAAGCAACCAATCGGGCAGTTGATGAACATGGTTGTTACATTTTACGCAAATAATTGTTATTTAAAATCTCCAAAGTCGTAATACCCGTATTATGAAAGTAAAGCTATCATTTTTTTTTCGTTATGCAAAAAAAAGGAGTTGTAGTCATGCTATACAAGGCATTTGAAATAGGTTATTTTAAGCAGCGTTTATCTAACAATTCTGAAAAAAGTCTGTGCGACTGGGCCTCGTCGCCGGTGGCTGTAAGATAAGGGTTTGTACACACTACACATGTCGGTGACGATGACGGCTCGCAGCGATTGCTTTATTACACTGGGAACTGCACAACTTTTTAGCAATATTTATATTATTACATCTTTTCAATCTTTGTAATGTATTGCATTTATCTGTGGAAAAGGGATAATATAATATAAAATGTGAAAATATCCGATAAAATGTGCACTTTCAATATTTATTGTAGAAATAATACCAGGATATATGTCCGTGTTTTCGTACCTTTGCAATTACAATTGTAGTGTTTTATTGCAATCGATAAATACCAGATATCAGACAGTAAGAGTGAGGGGGCGTTTGGGTCAAAGGTTTACGATTGACGACTCTCTAAACTAAATTGAATTTGAATCGAAATCGCCTCGTAAAAAAACTCATCGCGGTTCTTTACAGTCGAATGCAAGCTGTCGCGTGTAGGGTGACCACATGTTGATAAAATTTAGAAATATGTTATTCATAATATAGCTTAGTTAATACTAATACTTCGCAACGAATATATCTTGTTTTTGATTCCATTATTGTAGCTTATTTATTTATTTGATGACCATGTAAAAGTAATCTCTACATTTTCTATTGTTAATTACATTTTCATAAATACAAAATATGTTATGCTTGGAACAAGTAAATTTGTCAAATATAAAAAAATTACCCTTATTGTTTCACTATCATAGTCACACTGATTGTAAAATACTATTAAGTACGCGCGTACACCTGAAACTAAACTATTGCACAACTGTTTAGAAGCTTTGATTCCTATGAGCTTGTATCATGCGCACACTACACGATTTTTAGTTGTGCAACTAAACAGTTGAATTGACTGCGAAACAATTAACAATCGCACAACAATTATGCGATAGTTTTGTCAAAGGTGTGACGCTGAATCGGCAGTAACAACACAGTTTGTTAACTATAGAAATACTGAAGTTTTTAAGCCCGGTAAATACGCTTAGTTTTAACTGAACAGTCGAACTGTTCGATTAGAACTAAACGCATTTTGCGGTTTTATGCAATTTTCTGATAGGTATGTTTATAAAAAGGTTGGTATAAATTAAATTACGATGCAGTATAAATTTAAGTAAAAGTAGGTAGTTGGTATTTTTAAATCATTCTGTCTATTCAAAAGACAAGCTTTTCTATATCACACCACAACGGAATGACATATTTACAATGTCATACGAGTCATGAATTAGCCATAGATATTCTAATGGGCTGTTCGTTAGATATGCTCACATAGCTGAATAAACCCGGGGGCGTAACCATAAGTAATATGTAGATATACAGAAGTTCTGGTGCCGCTGTTTGTGAACGATGTGAGACATCCATGCTAATAGTTTTGCTAATAACCTACTGTGAGACTAATGGTGGACAAGTCTGATGAAGGGAATTAACGTTGTAAGGTAAATACTGTGGTGTAAAAATTTTCTCAAATTATCAATTGTTAATTTGATACTGTATCAATAGATTTTTATTCAAAGATACGTAGACTACTTTTAGTTATGTGCTTTATTTTATTTGTTCTAGAAATGTTCGTTAAGATAGCCAGACTTTATCCGAAAAAATTGCAATAACGAATATGGACATAAATATTAGGTAAACCGAAAATAAGCAGGTAAGTTATTTAATAATCGCATATCACAACAGACCTATGTTTTTGGATACGACATAGAAGGTTTCTAACATGAATGTTATAAATCCAGCTGCAAAGTTAATAAATTTCAGATATCCAATCAAATGCGAACTAATGTTCCTGTGTTGCCTCATTCATGTATTCTGGTGTAGCCATTTAGGCATTACGTTAAGTAACCAACAATAAATATCTCAACCAACAAAATACATCGCGCACTCTGTTGACAAATCCCGCAATAAAATATAAGCATTTACAATAAAATTAATTATTATTTACACGGTGGACCGGACGCCAGAGCCACGGTAGTGTAACGTGGACAAGACTTTATAAATATTAAATTAATTTACATAAACTGAAATAAATGTAGAAATTGTTAGACTCCAAGCTAAATTACCAAAACACAAATTTAGTAATAACATCTTAAAGTTTTTTATTTGGACAAAGTGATTTCTTTTAGTTTACGTGTGCGTGTGTTCTTTTCCTTAATAAAGAACAGAAAAGAAGCATTCCTTAGACCTTTAGTTTTAACAATCTTTACGGTGGTATGTCCGCATTACATCATCAGTGGTTGAACCATATTGGGGGTCTAGGGACCCCGCGGCGGCTTGCCTTATCGCACGCTGCGCGGGACACCACGCTCCCTTCCTCCTCCCCCCTACCACAGCCATGTAGGGCCACCATTACCTTACTCTTTAAAGGTCCCATTTCCGATACAAATGCCCCCATCAAATGTATTTTAATGTAATAGAACAAATTATTGTTATCAAAACTGTTGTAACTTACATTTTGTAATTATTTATTACTTTTTTATGTAATACAAATGTAAATTATATGAATGTTGATATGTGAATGCTTGTAATGCGTTTAGAAATTTCATAAAAATGTTAACTATCGAGTTAACAGTTTGTGAAATTAGATTGAATCGTTGGACTCAAATTCAAGTTCATAAGCGGATAAGTATTGGGTTGAATATTAAATATTATCGTATTTATAATAAAAATAATCAAAGGGGCACACCTTACAAAACAGTGCGATGTTTACGGCCGTCCCGCGGCAATCATAACTCCTGGTGGAGCCTCCGCGGCCACGCAGGCGTCTCGTTGGACTTTTATTGTGATTTAGCCACGCCAGTACGGCTGGCCCGAGCGTTTGCCGCTTCGATATTTCTTTTTTGCAATTCTGCACGATCCCTACACCTTCACGGCTCTTATTTGACAGATAAGAGTCATAAAACCCTTGTTATCAGCTCGATTAGTCGTACTTTTATCTTTTTTTTATTAAACTAACTAATGTAATGTGAGTGTAAGAATATGGCTTCTTTATATTGTTTGTTAGGAATGTCTCGTGTCTTTTGTATTAAGATTAAGATAAAAAAATCTGGGAAACTTTCCAGTTAATTGCCTATAAAGTCTTCAACATCACTAATGATTTGATATGGCCAATTAAATTTAGTAATTTCTATTTAAACATGTCCAAATATTATCAAAGCGCAAAACTAATGATTCTAAATCATACATAATCAATAGAATAAACTATCGGAGTCGAATATTACAATAACCTGAACGTATACAGCTAATTTCCAATTTTAATGGGCGATTAATATTATATTTCATATGGACGATAGTTTCTGAACACGATTATGCAAATATTATTAGTTCTTAATAAACAGTTTAAGCATTTGATGGTCTTGCCACACGATGAGAGCGGCTGCGCTGAGCGCCGAGGGCTAATTATAATAAATATACGACAACACGTTAGCTCCGATCACACCGGATACTTGCTCTTTTTATTTACAAGAACCAATAAAAGTGATCTACGGTTACTTCGACATACGAACGTATTTATTTTTTATTACTAGAACTTATAACGGATAGTGTAAGTTGTTATTGTATATCTATGACAAGGCTCACCCGATACTTTATTATTTATTACATTTATTGGGCTCGAGATTTACCCGAGGCGACATGCCCTGGCGCTCCGTAGGGTCCTTATTCTGGCATCATTTGTTAAAATATATTTTTCTTCTTAAAAATTTATATTTCTATGCCAATGACTAGTTTATTTCGATCTAAAATATTTAAATAAAAATAGGAACGAGGAATATTATTTGGTCATATTATTTGTCTATAGCTGTCACTATTATTAAATATTGATTCATTTGCATTCGTGATCGAGTGGCGATTTTACGATATTTATACAAATAAAACTTTATCTAAAAACAAAAAAATATATAGATTCTTGGAGCATATTAGCATTTTATTCGTTCTTGAACGGTGAGGAAGCGTGTATAAATTGAATTTATTATCAACGTAAATCATTTTTTTATCTGTCTTCCAATATTTGAGAATCAAATATAGTCTTCGCCTAAAACATAATAATAATTCATTATTAATCTACATCAAATATCGCCTTATTTGGTTGGTATTATTTTAAAAGTATGCGTAGATCCTTATTTGTAGATTGTTTCCATAGCACAATAACCGTTGCAGGATCTCAGAGCAATGGAGCATAGTGGAAGCAGATATTTATGCTTTTGCATTTCGACTGATGATTGAGATTTAGCAGCTTCATACCTTCTAAAGTCAGTTTCCACTGCTCAAAGACCTGCACAAGACGTAAACGTCGACGACATTACCCCCGTTTTCTCTAAGAGATTTAAACACACGTGAATTTATTTTCACAGGGCGTAGCAATGAAAACTTTCACTAAAACAAGCTGCGATGTTGCATGTATTATGATAAATGCTATGTAAATAACTACTGGATTTACTACAACACAATCTGGATTTATGTAACTATATCGACAATAAAATATATGAATCTCGTGCGGTTTGAGAATACCCTCCCGGTGGTTAAGCAGGCTCGTTGAGCGGAGTTATGAGGATAATTCACGTCAACAATACAGTTTATTAACAGTTAGTTATGCACCGTGATGATATCGCGCCTACAATTAAATATTAATACGTGTTTGAAGGGTCGTAGGCGTCCCGCGCCGGATTTATCGCCTTCGCTTTACGCCGCTTTAAACGCCCGCCAACAATATGTAAGCTCGAGGTGAGAAATCTGACTAATGCGTTCTGGTAACTGTTACGCTTAAACGTTGGTAAATTGGTATCTACCGGTTACACCCATTATATTACTTATAGTTATTTATATGTTGCAATGTCCTAAATTTCTAGTGGATTAAACTGCGGTTTTCCTGTCGTCTACTATATAAGAACCTCGTTTAGAATATTTTTTTCAGTTCTGCTTCTAAGAGTCGAAATGTATTGTCATTAAAAATATTACTTTCATAGGCAAAATTTGTCAAATGGAAAATGTTTTACTGGTTCATAACTTTCTAATTAATCTATTATCAATCAATTACATGTTTTCTCCTCAGGATATTATTATGTACAGTCGCGGAAATTCGCAGTGTTCTACTTCAGGAAAAATTGTTCATTGTTCATCCTTGTTTATTGCAACGAGACAAACTCCGCCTCTTTCTTTAAATAATTAGACAGCACTAAGTTGTGCAAACGAAGAGATAATAATAAAAAAAACTAGTCGTGTATCACTGACTTTTTTTCGTACAGATACATTTATAAGCTGCGTTGTATT
>DVQG01000137.1:0-19126 GCA_018231605.1 Papilio ambrax
TTAACTTTATCCATTCTTGTCACACCACACATCCATCTTAACATACGCATCTCAGCCACATGCAATCTCCTTTCATCCGCAACTTTGGTGGCCCAACATTCAGATCCATACAATATGACAGGTCTTATGATGGACTTGTAGATAATATGTACAAGGTATCAAACATTTTTTAATATATTTTACGATTTGATTCAACATGTTCCTTTTTATATGTCAATTGAAAAAAAATTTGAGCCGACAGAGAAATATAAAATCACCTCGTAGCTACATCCTGGTTATTTCAATTCACCCTGGAGCCATTATTAACACAATAGTGGAAATGTGTATTCATATTTATAATTGCCTGTAGCTACTTATAAAGGTTTACTTATATACTAAGAAATTTCATAATTTAGTTACAGCGAATAAAAAAAATTAAAGCATTACTTATTTAAATGTTGTTTATCCCTCAAACATTACAGATTAATCACAAATCCTGATATTCTAATGTAAATGTTATGATAGAATTGATAAATATATAGTTTCCTGTAATTGAAGGGTTGTCAAGTTATGTAAACATTACTGAAAATCAGTACATTTACAAGTTTGTTACTAAAACATGAATTTAGATATGTCTCTATAGGTGGAAAACTAAACAAATGCTATTTTAGCCAAATTGAGTTTTAACTGTTTTCATATGCATATTCTGGTCAAGACATATCTTGATTTCTCATACCGATCCAAAAATATAGCCATTTATGTGTTCCTGGTGGAAAAATAAATATGTTCAAACCACACACACATAGAATAAAAAAATACATAACTCAACAAAAAAACAATAACTATACTGAATGGATCCAAAACATTTTAAATTCTTTATATATTCTATATTCTATATTTTTTATCTTTACTATTATTATAAAGGGGAAAGATTCGCATTTTTGTATGTATTGTAATAACTCAAAAACTTTTAGCCGATTTCAGAAAAAACTTTACCATTAGAAATTAATGTTATAGCTGAATAACAAAGGCTTTATTTTTAAATTTCATATGAACAAAGTCGCAAGACAACTGGAAATTTGGGTCCTCATAAGTTATCAATTGTGATTAACATTTTCTAGTAAAAAAAACATTCCGAGAACAAACAATTACAATTACTGAAATCAACATCTTAATTAACTACAACATTCAATGTTTAAATAAACATATGTATTTACTTAGTAAGAGATTCTTTTGGTACATAACATACTTAATAATGTACCAATGTGGGCTAAAATGGTATAATTAACTACACAGCATGAGTAAAATCTATACTAATATCATACAGTGGAAAGATTTCTTTATATGTATTGAAATAACACAAAAACCACTGGGTCAGTTTCATAACTTCTTTCACCATTAAAAAACTATGTTATCACTGAGTAACATTGGCTATATTATATTTCAACTTCACGCGGAGTCGCGAGCAACAACTAGTTTTACCAAAATAGGGCACACTACAAAAAAAATCTACCCACAGTTTTTAAATTCTTATTAGACATATTTCATGTACAACAAACTTTGTAGTCGAATTAAAAAAAAAGATACTTTTTTATAAATAATAATTTCAAATAACATTAAATGATTAAGAAACTATTTTAAAAAGCAATCAGGTGACATTGACACTGTTTCTATTAGTTATATCCAGTATAAGTTAAAATTAATAATGAAGAATTAAACCACTTACCTAATAAAGTTAGTAAGTTCCTGTTTTTATGATATTGTGATTCACTATTATGTCCTCTTTAAATCACTTATGCAAACCAAACACTAAAATGTAGAACAAAGTACTGCTATATTTTTGAAAGCTGAACCATTTCGTGTTTATTTTTATTACATAAAACAAGTCAATAAACGATTTTTTTAGTGAAATGATGTACAAAAATTTACTAGAACAGTGTTGAAATAAATAACAACATATTCAAGCACGTAATAACGTAATAACAACACACAGTACAACGAGCGATGACAACGACAAAGACATTTAATAATGAAAGATCAAAATTAATTGGTCCGGTACAGATAAAGATAGAAATGCACAGAGTTAACTATATCTATGGTTGGGTGGAGATGTCAACACAAATAGGAATGTGCAGTAGGTACATCCCTGATTATTCGCGATGAACCATTCACCATCTTTATTCAATCAATCGTTACATATTGATATTTGAAACTATTAGAAAAGCGAACATTACGTTGTTAGCTTTATCTAAAAAATAAAAAGCCAATCTAAAAAAGCTAAACAATAGTTCGTTACTTTAGTAACATATGTATCATCATCATGATTTAGTAACATACGCAAGTCTGTTTCAAATTAATTTAAATGTATGCATTTTACAGGAATATGGACATTGTTTTCATATTGTCTTTCATAGCTTATTTCTGGTTGAATTTATTGCAGTTTTGTAAAATTAAAATCGATTGCAAATGTTTTGTGGGACAATCGTAACACATGACATGCTAAGATATGCATCACTAGGAATGACATTTGCGACTGACATTTTCATTTTCCAATTTTACGTTTTTTCTTATTGGAAATTACAGAATTACGGATTGTATTACAATTTGCAAAATATGTATGTTCACAGTTTTTAAGACTGGAAAGTTTTTGGTCATTGAGAATACTTAGAATTCAACTAATAATTTTCTATCATCTTATAGAAATTTAAACAATACTAGAACGAATACAACGTATGAACTAAAGGGTATATATATTATGGATTCTTCGTCAATAGTGAGTTTCAACAATGATTCCACTTATCAGACCACTCTAAAAGGTGAAGTGAGCGTACATGAGTTAGCCTTGCATGCTATGCGAGATAGATGTTTACTACTGCAACGAAGATTAAATACTTTAGAAAATGATAACATGAAGTTAAAATTAGATATATCAAAGAGAAATTCTCCTTACATTCCCTTGCAAGAAGACGAGAAATTAAAACTCCAACAACAAATAGCAGAGCTTAACAAGCAAAAGTCACAACTGTTGCATCATGTTTTTATGGTCTCCTGTGAGAATAAAAACTTGTGGAATAAAATTTCAACTTTAAAGCGTCCAGATAAACCACATAGAGAAGGAAGTAAACCATTGTTACGCACAAACACATATGTAAATAACACATTAAGATTGAGCGCTAACTGTCAGGAGAAATATGCAGAATCAAGTTTAGAAGAAATATCTTTAAAATTAATAAACAGCTATATTCAAGAGAAATCACAGTTGGTAGAGCAATATGAACAAATGTCACAGCTTCAAGAAATAGATGATGAAATTCTAAATGTTGATTCGATTGGTTTTAATTACTTAGATGATCCTGCATTTGATTCATTGAAAGAAATACACAACCAGACAGAGAAATTGCAAAATTTAAAGAAGGAAATTGAACTGCAAGAAAAAGATCTAAAACTTGTCCTTTCTAAAGTAGAGTCTGTGTTACTTGGTAATTATTTTGCATGCTTTTTTGTCTATTCATAGTAAATAATTATTTGTAGGTCTCAATTGGTGGAGTCTACTAAAGTCAAAAGCCTCCACTAAGTACAAGATACACAAAAAATATTGTAGCATCTTATAGAGATTACATTCAGCAGATGATTTCATAAATATGTTTTTGTTTTCAGAAGGTTACAAATGTCCATCATGCTCAGACAACAAATCAAAACAGATAACCACAGAGGATAAGGAAGTTGAAACAAGCACCAGTCTTGGTGATATAGCTACTATGGCATCTCAAAATTTCAATGACAATAGCACATCATTAGTCCAGAATGATTCAGATTATGATGCAAATAGTGAAACGGCTGAACCATATGATAAAATGTGTCCAATATGCGGTGAAACATTTAAAAAGCATATTGAATTTTCTGTATTCCAATCTCATGTAGAACAACACTTTATTGGTGAAACTGAAGATTCATTTACTAATGCTTTAGATAATGGTCACAATTCTTTTGAAAATGTTATGTGAGGCGGATATTTTGAAATTGACTCCTAATATGTATATTGTTCAATAACTGTGATGTAAATATAACTATAATAGATAAGCTTCTTAATATGTAATTTATTGATTTAAATTGAGTGAGAAAATCAATATGATGGTGTAGATGTAGTTTTAGGTTGCTTTGTAGTTATTTGCATGCGGTGGAGGATAAACAATAACAGATAGTTAAAAAACGCTGCATATGTTTCAATGCATTTGATTATACAATATTTTAGGTAAATTGTTTACATTTTCATTTGCATAAGTTCAGTTAAAATCCTGGTTCAGCTGCATATCCAAGACTTTCCGCCACTGGGACACCTTACTATCCCATTTCTTAAAATTTTCTTTAAATTCCATAATTGGAAATTCACTTTATTTGGGCTCATATTATAAATAAAAATATTTCATTAAAAATAACAGCCTATGTTACTTAGTGAAAACATAGCTTTTTAATGGTGAAAGAATTTTAGAAATCGGCTTAGTACTTTTTGGGTTATTCCAATACATACAAAAATACAAATTGGTATAATATTAGTATGGACAAATAAGTTACTTAAAAAAAGAGTTTGTTAAACTAAACATCTTTAATAATTCCACTACATAAGCATTCCAACAGAACTACATCTGATAATACACTTGGTAAATAATTTTTATGACCAAATCATACAGATGTGGAAACATTGATATTCATTCCTATAAAAATTAGCTCAAATTATTGTTCTTTAATTTTTTTTACCTTACATTTTATGATTAAAATTTTCATTTTGTATAATTAATTGCCAGTATTTATTATTATGGTTAGACATTTTTGTAAATATAAATTTTTAACATTGAATAAATAATCATGAAAAATAGATAAGCATTTTTATTACTTTAAAACTACAAATTAATTATGATTTATATAACAAACACATCTATGCTAAGTCAGTTGGCTTAACATCTTTAGAGTCAGATGGTTGTTGAGTGGATTTCTGTAGAAGATTTTGACTAAACCATTGGGGTCTTTCTTTCTTCATCTCTACTATTCTTTTACCATTCCAAAATTCATTGGGCTGCAAAATAAAATAATGTAGTTAAAATCCAAGAATAAAACAAATCAAATTTAATTACCATAAACTAAATGTGGTAAAAATTACTGTATTTCAATTAAATGAAAGTTCTTACCATAGTAGGAGCATTTTCTCCTTCATAAAGGACAATAACATCTTTCTCAATGGGGCTATTGCCTAATTTCTCTTGTATTTTATCTTGAATCTCTTTTGTTTCCTTTTCAACTTTCTTGTAGCAATGTTCTATAAAAAAGTAAGAGGAGAATAATAAAATTGAAGCCAATAAATTTAAATAATCAAATTCTTCACTTTACTGATAAATCCTATGGAATTAAAAACCAATTGAGTTTATAAAATTAATTATTTTTAATAGTTATGTGACACATTACATTGTAGAGTGTGGAAGTGATCAAGTCAATCAAGTGCAGAGACACTAAATGGTTACTAAGTTATTAGTAACCAAATACTCTACTAAAACATTTTTTAATTATGCATGGACAGAATCACAGATGACGACTAGTGTGTATACTAATACTATAAATATTCATGTGTTTATTACCACAAAGGCGTCCCCGTTCATGATGATGTCCGCAATCATTACATACTATGATATTAGTTTTAGGGACAAGCATTTTCCATACATATTCAGAATATCCAAACTTTCTTTTCAACTTCTTCTCAATAGTTCTTCTAAATTTAGGAACAGCTAGAAGAAAGCCATCTCCAACTATGTCCTTAATTGAAAAACTTTTTTTAGGTTGTGGTGATGGTTTTTCATAAATTTGAACTAAAGCTAATTCTGAAAAATTGGGAATAACAAGTTTTTCATTATTTACATTCATTTATTCCTGTAGCAGATGTTTAGTAAATTATCGAGTATAAAAAAGGCGCATTTATTTATAAATAATATATAAACATAAATAAAATGAGTATACCTTTTGGTGGATGGCCAAACATGTGAAATACATTTCTTTCAATAGTTTTTAGGACGTTTAGCATGTATGCAAATCTCGGTAACATCTTCAGCTTATTGTAGATGTACGTCTTGGTGGTTGAAAGATGTTTTACATTAAATTAAGTAAATAAATGAATCAAAGACTGTTAAAACTGCAACATATATATTTTAGGTTATGTGTCACTGTCAGGTGTATTTTCCAGATAAAGAGTAAAATGTCAAAAAATGTCTACAATCATACCAAAAAATCGCATTTTTTTGTCATTACAGTAGTACATTTTAATATATAAAATGATGTAATAACTTGGAACAGAATAAAATCGAAAATTCTTACGTGGAAAATGCCAGTGAATCGAAATATAATAGAAGTCGGAAAAGCGTTTGTAGCGATATTACAAACTTTCTATATAGCAATACCAAAACAACATGGCCGATGACAATCAGCTGGTTTGAGTGGGGAGAAAAGGCACAGCGCTTATGTGCTTATGTGTGTTATGTAGTTCATGTCCGCAAGCGTCTCGTAGCAGTTGTAGCTATGGCGTGTTTAAGTCCGAGTAGGCTCTGTGCTCGTGTTCAAGATAAGTTAATGTGTCAATTTGGACATAAAGTTCGAAGGCAAACTGTATTTGTGAAACTCAAACCTCCAGGACCAACTCCATTGCGGATATTTGGACGAACATGTCAGGTTAGAAAACCTCATATTTTATATCATTTCGCTTTATTTCATGAATTACAAACAATAACATCATAATTAATTAGCGGCATTCAATATTTTTTCATGACAAGACATCTCATACATACCCAGACATAAAAGTAATTTTTACATAACATTATGACATTTAACCTAAAAGTCAGCTGATCTATATTTTTAGTAGCTAAAATACAATAAGTTAGTGTGGTTTAATTTGAAAATCTGTTACATTTTTAGTAAATTATTAGTGATAAATAAGCAGGTCGTTCATTCATTGGAAATTTTAAAAGTGAAATCTTCGCAAGTCTGCCGCATGTCAGTCGGTACAAGTTTGTTGAGTTTGACAACCAATTTTCTCTATGTTCATAACTTTTACTTTCTGCAAACAAAACCGTTGATTAAATATTGAATTAGTTTCTTATAAGAGTTTATTACATATGGTTTGTTTTTAAACATTCGCGTCTATTATATGATTGTTTTGAAAAGTATTTTCTTTTTCTTAACTTAACCTTACCGAAATGAAAGTAGTATGGTATACATTTAGAAATACCGGTGTTTAGAGATATTTGGGGTAGCCTGTACATGGTTGGCGAGTCCGTGGCCAGTAGTATGCGACGCGTCGTGCTTTCTCGCGCGGCGTGCGAGCATGCGATGTAAAATCTCGTCACACAAAACTTTCTAAGCAACAATTATTTTTCGCATTAATATTTCATTTGCACCTTCGATAGCTATTGAATTACTCGATTTCTTTACGTGTGACGTAATTTACACTGATAATATGGAATACATATTTAATAACGATTTCCTGCTAATTGATAAAGTCATTCGTTGCTATGTATTACAACTCTTAATACTATAAAATGAAGTGAACGATTAAATTAATTGCATGTTCCATTAAATACAAATAAAAACAGAAATAGATACAATTTTATACCACACTATAATAAAAAATCGTTATATTTAATGTTTGATAAAGATTAATTATTGTTTAATGATCTTATTAATTACATATGAATTATTATTTTGATTTGATATAATATTTTCATAATTCATAAAAGACATTTGAATTAAGACCTACAGCGGCTTTTTGTAGGTTACCAATAACCATTAACTAGTACATCGTTTGTAGGTTAAAATGTATTAGAAGTGATGTACAGTAATATCAGTTTGTAATAGTATAGCTGTAACTTTTATTAAGGTCTAATCGTGACCTACACGAGACTAAGAGTGAATGAATGTTATTTGTTTACGCGGCAGTCCAAGCGGCATCACACGCTGGCCGACTGTTAGTGAAAGTTGTGAGAGATTCGTTGAATTTTTAATAGCGCCAAATCTGGGTAAGTAACCTGTCGTGCTAAGGAGTGTTGTAGCCTTTCTTCTTTCATACTGGTCTATTTTTCGAACATTGACCCCGTTACCTAGCTCGAAGTTACACCGTATCTTTGATTTTGATCCGCGCACCGTCCTTGACTGATTAAGTAAGAATTTTGTAAAAGCGTCGTTTTATCTACCGGAAAATGTAGGTTATATTCATTTGAATTTAAATGTATTTAAATTAGCAAGCGGTCGAACAGGACGTAGGGTGATTATTTAGAAATGACAATATTGATTTTGTCTCGACATCGGTCGTCGATGTGCTAACGCTAGTCTTTGCGTTAGCAAACGGAATTAAATGAAAATGAGGTTTGTTAAGCAAGTAGCTAATTGTCATTAGTTAGTTTCTATTACTGGTAGTTATTTAGGCAAACGAATCGCTCGAGTGGGCACGCCGTACGTAACGTCCTGCGTAAATGAAGCTCACTAGAAATGCGGAACACATAGCTATTTGTTCAGTCGACATCATTGTATAAGAGTTTGCGGCAACGAACACTACATAGCATATGTTATTTTCGACTTACAACATTTTCTTCAATTCTAAATTACGTGCTGACAATACAAAAGGGCGTGGCGAGGTGGAAAATCTTTAAGTCTATCAAACTCAATCATACAATGTATAAAGCGTGCATAATGTTTTATGTAATGTTCTATGAAATGTTTTAATCTATGAAAATTATCTTTCTCATTTCACATAAGTTGCTAAATGGTATTTTTTCTCATAGTTTGTATTTAAAATTGACTTTGACATCATAAAAGAGCGTAGTAAAATAAGATCGGATTGAAAAAAGTGGAGCATTATTGAACACAGTTGTACAGCCTTTGTATCTTATAACATATTACCAAACTGTAAAACGATTTTCTACTTCTAATCGAATATCCAAATAGTTTTTCGCAATAACTCATCGCATTATTATTCACCGAGCTAATCTGACGAATTTTTACTATAGTTTATATATTGTGTAAGAAAGAGCGAGCTTTATGGGCGCGGGGAGATTGTGACATTAAACGGATGTGGTTACAAATTTTTGAACTTTATCATACATATCGAGATTTTTCAAATAAACTTCTACGACCTTTGACACAATTAATATCAAAGATGAAAATTGCAGTGCACTTTGCCTGTTTCATAAGATTCCAAAGCAAGCATAAACTAGCACTGATATTACGGTTGAAATTGAACACTCTATTGTAGGATTATATCGTCCTTTTGTAAGTATTTGTTAGTATTGATTGTGATGTCTTAAATGTTTGATTGTAAATTGCGCAGACCTGTCCCACCCGCTGGCGACTAAACATGTCAAATATATTCTTAAGTAGCGGCAGAAGCGGTCACCAGTTACTAGACGTCCTTGCGGACAGTGCTAGCCGGGTGCATTGAGCAACAGTGTTTCGGTCGGTACTCGCAAACAATGAACTCATCAGCGTCTGTGGGGGCGATATAAATTGCTCACGTTTACGTTGTTGATAAGGGCCGTATAGTTCTATCGTTAGGCAATTTACCATGTATTAAAAAATACAATGAATATTTTTAAATGCATTCTCTAATAATCAGCTTAATTTTGTAGCCAAATGTAGCTTATTTGTCTATTAAATTGTATTAATCTTAATATACTAGTATTAAAACGATTGGTAAATACAAATATAAAGTTTTTGTTAGTTTTTGTTTGAATGTCTTAGAGATAAATAGTTGAGGGTTGTATACAAATTAAAATGCTTGTTTCTTAGTAAAAATCCTTATCGCAATATAAATTATACTATTATTAAAATTAGCACTTGAAGAATTTTTTTCGTTTCTGTAAATCGTGGTTTTCCCCATTTCTCAGTATTGGCAAGCAAAGCAAAAGTTCATGGGCATACTCATTAAGTACAATAAAAGTTACATGTGAAATGTTTTCGGGTTTTGAGACCGTAACGAAGTTTTGTTTTGCAATGTGCCGAGAGTAGACCCGTAATCCGAGCCTTATGATCATTTCTACGAAGTCATAATTAAATCTACATGCACAATTAACTTTAATATTTGAGTTATAATTATTTATTAGCGCAATTTTTCACCTGTGTTTAAAAATTACTTTATTTTTAAAATTGTTGTCACAGCCAAATTCCTCAACTCTACAATTTGTAATTTATATATATATCCGAATGCGAAAGCAACGCGGTTCGCCTATTTTGAAATGTCGAGGGGTTAAGTCTGTAGGTTTATTTTTCTTCTGGTGGGGTTAAAGCCCTCAGTAGGACTACCAACAAAGATAAATGACATTTAAAACTCGTGAAATGTTGTGACATTGGAACTCGATTAAGTAACGATACGTTGCTTCGTTTTAAGTTACTTAGTATTGCACAAAATTTTATTGTATTTTGTCATATAGTATATCTCCCCTTTTGTAATTTGATTTCTTTTTAACTTTGTATTTTTTTCATTTTTCATTATCATCTTTGTCCTACAGTAGTTTCTTATATTTATAGCAATTTATAGATAAGCTATTTTATGTTAGTATAAAATAATCTGTTTAACTCGACTATTTTGGTAAATATCTGGCGTACGTCGAGAGTAAAACAGCGATATTAAAAAGATGAGAATATTAATCTCTAAAATAAAATCAATAAAACATGCTGTGTGCCCTTGAAAGCGACCTCTTGATGCGGTGTGGTGATCTTTGTCCCACTTGCTTGCTTCATACGTTGTTATTAGGTGGTGTGTTTATGGTAATTACCCCACCTTCTCAATAAACCTATCGTCGACTCCATTCTAATGCATCCGCCGTTTTATGTACCGAATAGTTACTAATAATGTCGACGTTTAAGTTTACAGCATTGTGTTAAGTTTCCATAAGTTTTATTGTTTCTTGATATTACGGAAGATATGTTGATAATTATTATCTACTGATGACTTCGTAATGTTAACTTTAATAACTCATTTCAGCCTTTAAAACTATACGTTTAAGTTGTCATTAAGTGATTATAGAAATTTGCGAAATGTACGGAAGTATCGCCAAGGAATCTATAATATTTTTCCGGGTCAATCCTTTGTGTTTTTATGATAATTCATGAAAGCGTTTATTAAGCATTTATGTTGATGCACTTGCCGATAATGTACGAGGTTTTTGTCTCTTAGTGACATTTTATGATTGCAATGAAAGTGATGATTAATATCTGTACAAGTGGTACTTTGATGCCAAATAAAGACCCCGGTAGCGATTAAATTACATTTCGTCTGAAGGTCGAAGTGTGGAGGAATTTCCGGGACGCATAACTTGACCTTTGTGAGTTCACTTTTGTGAATCCCCGTATATGATTTCCCTTTACATCCGCTGTAGTCAATAAAATTATTACACGGAAACCCGTGTCTTTCAAGGTTCACATTTCTATAGTATTTGTATCAGTTTTATTTTTTCTGAAGGTTAATGATAAAGAAATTTCTGGTACATATTTGACTTTTTGCCTTGTTTGATTTTTCTTATATTGGGTCAATGGTCATTTTAGATACACATGTATTAAACTCTTAGTATGGAATCTATAGTAAATTTTTAACTTCACTATTTATTTGTTAGATGTGACGCTTAGAATCTTACGTCGCATGCTAGTAAGCAATTACATTTAATATCAAAATAATTGACGGTATTGACCCTCTTAACGTTTACATCTGGCAATGACAAACTTCAAAATAACTTAAGTGGGATTGCTTATTTTTATTTTTGTTCTAACGCGTTTAAGTCTTTTGTTAACTAAACCTTCACGTGCTACAAAATGCTACGCACATTGTAGCGGATTTTATTACGCACGATTTCCAAATGTATAGCGCTTATTTAAGCATTTAATAGCCTTTGTATGCTTTTTTAATCATTTATTTTAATCATTGTCATATGTAGTCATGACAGCCACTCCTTGGGTTTTTAAAATGTGCATTATAAAAACCATAATACGTGTGTAGACTGTAATGGTTCAAGATTGTCAGCGATCGGGGAATTCCGCGCTATAAATAGGACTGTCCTCAAGATAAACTTTTACTGGAACATAAAACTTCGCGGACGTAAATTTTATAAGGAATTTAAATTTAATTTTGTTGTTCATGTACCTATCCATGATGCACATGTATTTCTAAACCGAACAGATTTACAGTGACGTGCTAGGAAACTAAAATTAATAATTTACCATGGACGTTTCTATAGCAACACGGTATTTAGGTGTATCTTTTAACATAGATTTATACCAAAGGTATGATAAAGCGAGCAAACGACATTTAATGAAGGTGTCGATATAAATAATGAGTGGGTTACGTGGCGCTGGCGACAAATACGGCACGTGTCAATCGATGGTCGCTACTATTTTAAGCGGCGTCCGCGGTCGCTCCTCAGGTTCGAAACTCTCACTTTCTATCGTGCTTTAATTGTTATGTGCGTCCGCAGACACATGCAATTTTACGTGCGCCAATGTTGTTCATCAATTTACATTACGTACGGTTTTTTTCGTTTAATATTTCTGCCGCACATGGGTTCCTGTCACTGCATACACGCCGCGACTACGTGATCGTCTAGGACGTAAAAAGTCATTTGCATTACTGGTAATTGATATTCTAACATTATTCTTGTTTAATTTGGTTTGAGCTCGTAATGGGCGTTATGCGTTCCTTCATTGTTGAATAACGTAGCATAACAGTAATATGTTCAGTTTTTCGTACATAACTACATCAAGAGAAGTAATCAAACGTGACACGAAGCTTCACGTAAGATATAGTTACAAAAATAAATGTTGACTACAGCGTTGGTAGCATTTGTAATTCAAATGTGAACGTAGATGGTCTACGGAGAGCCTACGATATTAATGTAGTACGTTATAACCTTTCTGTAAAATACTCGTATTTATAGGTAAATCTTTAACTTTAGATATGATTGAATATTCTTAGTTAGGCAACTATCAAACAACATTATAGTCTGTTGATTTTGGTTAACAGATTAAAGACTTGTTCAAGGTTAATAAAATATTGACTTAAACAACTTTTCAACCTTTTGTTTGATAATTTCCTCATGTAATGTTTAGCTTAGCATGTATACCAATTATAATAATTCTAGTAATTCATTACAAAAATAGAAAAGTAGTTATGATTAGTAATTCAGTAACAGTATCTGTGTCTAGTTTTAGGATGTATTTTAAATTGCCACCAGTCTTTTATTTTATTCTTAAAATGTATCTGATTTATATTTTTATTAGTGAACAAATTATTGAAAACGTATTGATTAATGTTAATTTAAAAAGGCTTTGTTTGCATTAATTTAATATTTAAATTTTGTAGGGCTAAATAATACGATCAAATAAGGATGGTGGAGTTAACATAGGTGTCAGGCAACATTGTTATGACGTGCGTGAAATCGTATGGAAGTAATTAAGATTCATGTCACGAGAAGTTGAGGATGTTGCCCAAATATTAGGCACGGGCTCAATTTCGTACTTCAATAGTTTGTGTATCTAAGGTGACAACGGAAGATTTATTTTGTGTTTGGTATTTAGTCTATTAAAATAATTTTATAACTAAAAAGACACAAGTGTTTAGGTATGTGTGGAAAACAACACATCAACTAACGCGATGCTAATGCGTTTTGTGTGAAGAAGTGAAGATAACCGGAGGCAAAAAAAAAACTGGTTATGAATGAAAGTGTTTTTACGTCGAAGTTGACAAGCAGTCGTTACTAGTCAAAAAGGTTCATTGACCTTCTTGTTGATAAAAATATTTACAAAAGATTGATATTGGGGTGGTCAGTTTAGTAGTTACTAGCGAAAGTCAGAGGCTTGGTCAGCGGAAAATGAAATAATAAATTAGCTTATGATATTCCCGCAACCATTAGCTATCTTCCTATAAAAGTCCTGTCAAATTTGCTCAGCCCTTACGGAGATGATAATGAACAAATGCGCCTTTGCGTACAGACAAATAAACAAAAGTAATAATTTTAGACCTCCGTGAAGACTTTAACCAGTTACAAAACAGTTATAAAGTTCTATATAGCATAACACTTCATCAACACATAAAATATGTCACTTTTATTGCGTATTAGCACGTTTGTTAGTACAATTACGTGTGTCTATTTAGTAAATGTAGCGAGCAAGGTTTTGCTTTTGATGCAGTCAGTTCACACTTAATTACCAGCGCGACCTTTGTCGCCCAGGGTACTTTGGGCTCGTTTGGTCTAGGCCGGAGGTCGTTCTGCCAATCACTTTTTGCAATTCTCATTAACTTGTATTAGTGCTGAGTACCTTTTCCTGTGATCTATTTTCTATGCGTCATAGAATTAGTTTTTGTTTATACGTTTGAAATGTCAAGGAGAGAGCAATCCAAACCGAGTAAGTACTTATACATACAACGGGCGCAAAACTCGCAATGAATAATTTTTAACCTAGGAATACTGCGGGAAAGTATTGTTTAAGGACTCGTTAGATTTAGGATTTAACGTAAGAGATTACCGTTAAGATTATTACTTGATTACTTTTTGAGAACAAATAGTATGTTAAAAAGAAGTGATATTCTGTGAACACACTAACGATTAAACATGTTGCAGATGTTAAACTTGTCGTATACGTTTTTTTCTTAACGGTATCATTAAATGTGAATGAAAGAGTTCACGTGTTTCACACGTTAAAAATATTTTTTGGTGAGTTTATGTCAAGTATAATTGTTATACAATTCATCCGATGGTCAATTAAAAAAGGAGTGAGTGATGAATGGTTGTCGCAGATGTACTGCACTGATGTATAATTTTAAATATTTGCGCTTACTTAACCCGAAATCAATTACACTTCAATAACAATTGACATTTTTAAGCCCGACAAAAAGTTAAATATACTGCATATGAACTTTTATGTCACGTACTACTCTTGAAAATATAAATAAAATTGTTGGTAATAAAAACGTTTTATTATGACAAGACCGTGTGATAACATCTTTAGCATAATTGAACACGGTATGTTCAATATTCATGCATCCCAATGTTGTGAAAAAGAATTTCATGACCTCAATCAAAATTAATTTTGTTCCATTAAAATGTCGCGCCTATCATCTACTATAGTTATAGTATGAAGCGACAAATTGTTTTTCTTCGAAGACAGTAACCACCCTCGTGTAATTTAGGTCTCCTTGTAGTGCATACGAGTGACGCCCGCGTAACGTTTTGCAACGTAAGGGGCCCATCAGGTGCGTGCATTCAGTTGCATAAATACTATTGCGACAGTCGGATCGCGGTCACTGCCGCGCCGGTATGCCGCTAAGGGCAATCGGCCCTTTCCCACTTTGTACGATCTGGACCACTGAATCACACAATCTGGTCTTACATCCGTTGTACTAAGCTTTATTTATTATTAAAATTTAAAGGTTTTTGTGTATGATATGTACAAAAAAATGAAATTAATAGAAATACTCTAACAATTAATAAAGATATTTATATAATCATATCAGATTTAAGTAAGCATCAAGCGAATTACAAAAGCGGTCGCCGCGCCCTGGCTTACTTTAAACGAGCACTGCCGTAATACCCTTTTCCGGATTGATTTTGGCACGTGATTTAGTAACATGCCTTTTACTATGAATAGCCATATATACTCATTGACTGCCTGCCTCTACATGTCACTTAAAACAAATCTACAGTTATTCTTTGACGGCTCAGAGCATTGACTACTATCAAGATCTGAAATCAAGTGTTAAAATCTGTTATTTTTTTAAATTTCCGCCTACATTGTTCGTTGTCAACGAGCAGCCACAAAAGTTGATAGTATCGTCCTTGTAGAACCGCAATGAATGTGCTTAATGGTTCGAAAAGTTACAAATCCGCACTAATGTCTGTTGCATGTTGCACATCGCAATTATTTCTGAGCTACAAATGCAACCGTCTTTACTTTATTTACTAAATTCGAATGTTTATGCAAGTTCAGAAATCGAGTAATATTCGATGCAAGTTGTACTAACACAAACGAGCAAAGAATAGAATACTCGAATTTCTTCATACACATGGTTCAACGGCCATATCCAAATATGTACTTCACAGAATACAGTATTATTTAATCTTTGCAGCGTGTGACGACATGCGGTCCAGCTTGCGGGTCAGCGGGCATGGGCCCCGCGGCTGCGGGCGCGGTGCGGCGCTTGGCCTCAAGTTTGCAGAGCACCAGCACCGGCTCGCTCCCTGACTACGGTTCACAGATCGTCGATCCCTATCGCCTGCTGGAAGACGATCTCAACGGCATCTATGAGGACATACGATCGGTTAGTGACCTCAAATATGTTTCAATTAAATTACTTCTGTGCGACAACCTTTTGGGATTACCCTCCTATGCGTGTACGCTAGTACAATTGTTACACAAGGGTTTTTTTTTTCAATCTCTGTTAAGTTGCCAGTTTGAATATAAAGTTCACCTTTTATAGGTTAGTATTATTTAAAATTGATGAAATAGAAATAACCTATTCTGTAATTCCTAAATAAAAAAATATGTTTATGTTTGTAACTTAAAACACGTCATTAGATTCTTCATTTTAAGTTAGAGATAGTTCGTATGTGAATTTCTGTAAATAATATAATGGTCAGCGAATCTTGTAGTTTGAGGTTTACATTCTAATCTGTATGACTTCTTTTCCGGTGTGAAGGTCAGCACTACAATAGAATATCGTTTATTTTGTCCCACTTAATTTTTAACATCTGTTAAGTGGGAAATAAGTTGTCACCGTGACCTACTTTGAATTATACGTAGATTTTTTTTATCATGGATTTATATGATTACGACGTTTGTATATTTGGTTGTCGGTTTATTTTATCTTTTGATATCTAGTACGAATGATTGTTTGATATGATGTAAATTATTTATATGTGATACCATGTTAAACTTTTTTAATTTTTACGCCTCACCAAGGTCATGATAATAGTAAATTCCGAATAGCTAGTTTCAATTAAATGGTTAACAATTAATGTTTGTTAGTACAGGTCATTGTATTGTCCATTGATCTGGAAGTGTGTCAAAGACACGACGTGATAGCACGCGAGTGGGTGTTGCTTGTGCAATTCGCTCATCGTTATTGCTTAGCGATATTATTATAAGATTCAAACTTTATGTGAGCTCATTTTGTAGCTATAAGAGCGTCACTTTATACCTAGATGGCACTCTAGTAAGGATGCGACAACATCTTGTTCGAAATTGCAAGCCACCTTAGTGTTTGGATCGTACTATACCAGTTTAGGTGTTGACTAAATTGTGGATTGTTTAGTTTTATATAGATTTGGTGATTTCAGATACGTTATGAAATTAATAAATAATGGTTTTACTAAAGAATTGTATAGACTGTGAACCGCCTACCTTCGAACCTGTTATTCCTTATGTAAGGATTAGTCAAGCGTTATGTACGTATAGGTGTAGCCAATGGAGCTTAAACGTACACGTTTTTGCGGTATTTTTTTATTGTACACAATTCCTGTTTTCCTACTGATAGTCATATTCAAATCGTTCTTCTGTTTTATTGATGAAGTACGGTTTGTAAAGGACGAATACAAAAACGAAATTTAAATATAAATGTAATTTTTTTCGTCAGATTGTTAGTGGCGCTTACTAAGCAAACTGTTAAAGATTCTTTTTAGATTTCGTTCGTAAGTTACTAGGTGTAAATTGTAACTGCTTGTTTAACTGCTCTTTTAAATCCATTTCTACTTAAGACGGATGATTTTATATGTTTTAAATTTGCATATGTTTGCAATGGTTTTTCTAAGAGTTAAGTTTTTTCAACTGTACACGCTCGATACCAGAATAGATCGCATGCACCGGCTTCTGTTCTAAACCGTACCGTAACCGCTTATACGGTAGATACGGCTCGCTCGTTCGCCTACTTTCTTGTTTGGAAAACTCGTCTAAAACTAGGCCCATACGTGAATACTGTGCCCCTCATTTCTAAACGCTGGTTTCCTTGATATCACTGTTTTTTAACAACAGGAACGGTGGTGGGACTTGAAAGTTTAACTTTCTTGATACAAATCTATCCACGTGTCGACTTTGCATGTTACTTCTCTAATGTTTTTCTAAAGGCGGTTGACGTAATTTTATAGGCAGGTTATTCGATCGTTTTCAGTATCTTATCTTGTATTATAGCTTGTATTGGGGTTAATGTTTTAAACAAGTTTTATTATTGAATGTTACATAAAATTTATCTCAACAGTCGGTACGTGTAATGTAAAATGGGTACTCACTAACGGACATCCGTTATTACTTACTGATATTTTTGGAAATTCCTTCCTAAGACCCAAATTCCATCTATTTTGCGGACATTTTTAAAATCGCATGTTCGTTTAAAATATCGAATAAGATATACTCGTACGTAATAAGATATACGTTGAAATGTCATACAAAATGTTGTTCCAGATCAAAATACGACTTTTTTTTAAGTTTGGTAGAGTTAACCATCTGATAGGCGACGTACTTGATTCTTTCAAATAAATATGTTCGTTTCTAACGGGTAAATAACCAAGGTCAAAAATGGTGTAGATGTTTAAACTTACGTTTTGTGCAAATTAGAATCGGTGCAGATAAAAATTGTCTTAAAAATGAATGTCAAAATTAGTAGAGCATGAACTGCATCCGAAGTCGACGAAACATAACGTCGGTGCAACTCACTGGCTTGTCACGAAAACAATGGTAATGACGTTCAATTATAAAATTCTATGAACGGATGTTAGTGTTGCAAGCGACCCTTATTATATGCATCTGGTTTTTTAGGCTAAACCGACTTAATATAGCTCTTAAGAAATATGTACAACAATCAAGAGCGGTTGTAGTTATTTTTTTATTTTTTGTAAGTTTTGAGGTAAGAAAATGAATACTTAATATTAAAGTTTCATTTAATTTTATAAAGGAAAACTTCAACTATTTTTTTGTTAGTATAAATAAGTTAACAAGATTACGTTACTTACAAAATCATGTTTTAATTATTTACTTTATAGTTATTATTCATTTTCGTTGTGTTATAATATTTATATGATATATGATTATGTGTGAAGTCAACCAACCCGCAGTGGGCCAGCGTGGTTGACTATGGCCTAGT
>DVQG01000138.1:0-19118 GCA_018231605.1 Papilio ambrax
AATTGCTGACATCTTAGGCAACAAAGAAGTGTGTGTTTACGCTTTATTATAATACGATAGAAGTATAGATATAGATTTACACTTATTGTTTCGGTGTAAAATATAGGTACAAAATTCATAATTAATCTACAAAAATTATACATAACCTTCAGTTTTCTTTAATCAATTTTATCCCGTCTATTAGACATGGTTATCCTTAAGTCTGTAGAAAGACTAGTATAAAAACTTTGGAGTCCTTTTTCGAGCAGAGTTTAACTAATGGTTGATACCATAAACGTGCAGTTGCAGAGCTTATAAAAACGATAGCAGCATGCTCAACGTATATGCATTTTAAATTCATTCAATGTAATCGTAGGTGACACATAAGAAAGGTATTTGGCGCGACGACCACAAAGTATTTAAAACTATACATAAATCGAAGGTTATAATTTTATAAGCTGTCATCATTTTTAGTAGTGCTATGTTATATCGTGTTAATTAATCTACAATTTTATTAACTAGCTGAATTCTCAATGCACATAGAAACTTTGACAACAGATTTTTTTTGTAGGACTTGTCTTGATTTCCTGGTTTTAGGAGAAATTGTCCAGTAATATTAGATCGCATAATCCATTTGTGTCAAGAAGGGAGTGATGACTGAGATGACGGATGATAGAATGCTTTGGAGGACGAAAACCCGGTGCGCCGACCCTACGGGAATAGGATAAGGCAGGGGAGATGATGAAAGGTATAGATAAACAGAAAAGTAACTGGCAGTACAAAAATTAATTTAATTCATTTCAGATTACAATTATTAATCATTTGACTTTTTATATCAGTTTACCATTTGTTTCCATAACTACCAGCACCGTATCCATAACCGCTGTATCCTTGACCATGTGCGCCATAGGCTGCCTGTCCACCAACTCTTGAAGAGTAAGGCATATCAGGCCCTAAGTACTTCTTGATAGAAACTGAAGAAATAGCGGAGCCAGCTAAACCAGAGTTTCCGTAACCTACAACACCCCCGTAGCCACTACGACCATTATAACCGTATCCTTGGGAACCCGCGCCATACGCTCCGTATCCTCCAAATCCTGTAGAATATGGCACTGCCGGACCTGAGTATTTCTTGAAAGATACAGTAGAGGTGGCGGGTCCAGCCAATCCAGTGTTTCCGTAACCTGCAACACCGCTATAACCACCAAGACCAGTATAACCGTATCCTTGTGAACCCTTGCCACACGCTCCGTGTCCTCCAAATCCTGTAGAATAGGGAACAGCGGGTCCAGAGTATTTCTTGATAGAGACACTAGAGGTGGCCGGTGCGGCAAAAGCAGACGCGCTCGATCGATAGCCACCATACCCATAAGATCCTGATCCATAACCTTGCCAGCCATTTCCATGTCCTAAGTTATTTGTTGAACCATATCCGAGGCCAAATGCGTGTCCTACGTTTGTACCGTATCCGACGCCTAGATTAGCACTATGTCCAAAGCCAGGTTGACCCAGTCCACCGGAAAGGTTTCCGCCACGCGCCAGACCAAACAAGCATAGGATAACAGCGATCTGTAAGAAACATAATTCGTAATATATTTAAAGTATTTTTTTTTTGTAAAAGTTGTTAGTAATTATTGTTACTTAAGATACATTTTTTCTTACCTTAACGGCCATTGTTGTGGACTGTTTAACTTTGTAATGTTTAGATCTGCGAATATTTTTGTTTATATACGCTAATTTTTGTAATGCAATAACCTTGTTTTTGATGAGGTTTATAATGTTTTACTACACAAGATAACAGATGTAGCAACAACTGTAATTCTAAATTTATTCAATAGGTTGTTTAATTTCTGTTGCAAAGATTCTAATATTAAAACTTATTTTACATTTCTTTTCAAGTGTGAACTAAACTATACTTCTAAATTGTCTTGATAGTTGTCCTAAAACATTGAATTTTATGCAACCAAATTGTTGTTACTGTTGCTATGTTTATTATCTATTATAGCTCTGTTTATTACCTCACAATTATTGGTATTGTCATTCTTTCAACTGATAAACTTGCAACAGGCAGTTGTCCTTTAAAATTATGAACATTTTAGTTAGAACAATTTCTTAACCTTTCTGATGATTATTGTTATGATATTGCTTTAATCATATATCCACAAAAAGTCGTAACAAATTTTGTAAAATACAGTTAAACTAAGTTTTAATTAAATTCCATGTGTTTGTCCTAACTTCTTTGCTTAGAAACGCCATCGTGTTTATTCTATAATAGAATTTCTCAAGACTTATGAGAACTTTTGAAACAAAATGAAGTTAAACGAAAACAGTGTACTATGATATAGGTACGTATTTATATTAAACAGACCTTGTTATATTCATATAAAATTGCATTTACAACTTGTAACTAAGGCAGGTTTATGGAATTATTTTAATACAATTTACGTCGGCAACTCCGTCCGCGTTGAATTAAAAAAAAAACAAAAGTTAGCACCCTATGTGTTCTTCCAGATTATCGTTTACATCTATGCAAAATTTCATCGAAATCCGCTCAAAAGTTTAGGCCATAAACTCTAACTTCCATCCATCTAAACTTTCACATTTAAATATTAGATAACAGTAACTTGCTGTCGATTTAGGTTTACTTATGTCTTAAATAAGTTACAATATATTGATACTATAATATAAATATAAACTATAAATGCATAAGTAATGATTTTTACAATCGACTGTCACATAAAATTTTAAAATTAGCTTATGGGCGAAAATTTTAAGTGATAATGTTATGCCGATCGTGCCTCTTTATCGTTTGGTCCGCGTTTTCTTTTGCACGCTTGGATCAGGGGAAATGTGACTAGATACGAGTCATGCTATCCGTACTGTGTTAAAACAGAAAAGTGTGTATGAAAATTTTGTTTTGTATTTTTTGTCCTTATAACAGTAACGGCTTTCATGGTAATATTTTAGCAATGTGTACAAAACAAGAGAAAAAACAAAAGCTAAACAAGTTTAAAGTGTTTTAACATGATGTATGCAAGTGCCTGTTTGTATTCGATCTTCACGTCGAAAAACATTTTTAATAAATAGTAAATAGCCACTGTGTGATATGTATATTCTTGTGTGATGAAGTTTGTTGTCGCTAACATTTTTAAGTTTTGCATATATTTATCGTCTCTGGTTAAAAACTTTGTTTAAATGCCTTTAATTTTTGATTAGCATGGGATTCTATTTTAGTTGAGAACAAAACCACTTGTAGAGAGTACAAGAAGATAAACTAACGATATAATATTGATATATTCATGTATTCAAAGAAATAAAACGTTTTCTTATAATTATTTTTATTAGATAATAGTTTTATTGTTTGTTTTTATAGGTAACCTAAAATAAAGCTTTCAGTAATAACGAATTAGAGCAATACTAAAGCATAGCAAGCATTATAGTAATACATTTTAATTCAACTATTTCTCTAAAATTCTAATTATAAGGTTAAAAGAAACATATTTTTATTAATAAAATGATTTATTTTCACCCAGTTTACAAACATTCACACAATGACGCATCTTTACCACTTATTTCCGTAGCCTCCAATACCCTGTCCGTATCCGCCATATCCGTAACCACCATAGCCCTGGTTACCATGGGATCCAAGACCATAGGCACCATACCCGGAGTAAGATGAAGGTGGGTGAAATGTGCTATATTGAGTCACTGAAGCTGGAAGTCTGGAATAGGCTGAGTTAGCACCATATCCTCCATAGCCTCCATAGTTTCCGTAACCTCCGTAACCGTTGGTTCCGTAACCTTGCCAGCCGTTGTAGCCCTGACCAACTCCATATCCTAGACTTGTAGCGTGTCCAAAACCAGTACCGTATCCGAGATTTGATCCGTGGCCTAGATTAGCACCGTATCCTAATCCAGATAAATGTCCACCATATCCACGTGACCCTTGATGTGCTAGAGCTGGTGAGCCAAGAGCAGATCCACCATAGAGGTTACTGGCGTGTGCCAAACTAAAGAGGCAAAAGACAGCAGCAATCTGTAAAAAATAAGTTTATAGATTAGCATGTCAAACAATACTAGATGTACGTCTTCACGAAGTGTGAATCTTATCGCTAAATCAGAACAGATTTAAATATTTAAAAACTTTACCTTCATGTTCATTGTTGTTGATGCTTCAGATTTGAAGAGTGGAATGTTTTCTTGTACGAAGTCTTCTGCTTATATATGCAAATGTTGATAAAGTATCAACCTTGTTAAAGCAACTAAATCAGTAAAAAAGATGTCGAAAAATGTAACAA
This sequence comes from Papilio ambrax, assembly GCA_018231605.1. NCBI lineage: Eukaryota > Metazoa > Arthropoda > Insecta > Lepidoptera > Papilionidae > Papilio > Papilio ambrax. The sequence continues at coordinate 4,278 of DVQG01000138.1, forward strand.
AAGATTTTTTACATCAATCAAGTGATTGTCGGAATTATCCTTCCTCATAAAGAGGGTTATAAAGCTCCCTGTAACGACGTTTATGTTACATCGAAGTTACGTTTCGTAATCTTATCTCACAAATATTATAAATGCGAAAGTTTGGATGTTTGGTTGTATTGGTGTATCTTTGTTACGTTACATCTGTACGGCTGGACGGATTTGGATGACATTTGGAAATAAAACTAATTACAAATTTAAGAATAGGTCTCACGGTGGTCAGTCTCAATCAGAAGCGGTCGAAGTCACCGACAGCTGCATACATGTACGTGATCTGGAATATTGATCAAAATATTTCTATTGGCTAGTTGCTATAAAATGTTATAGTAAAGCTACGTAGTTCAATGTAATTCTATTGCTTACTCATTTCAATTAGATTTAGTATAATTGAGGTGATGATATATGACAGTCTTGGAGTGTAATTGCGTATCCGCTTTCAGTATGACTGAAGCAAATCGTAATCGCAAATCGTATAAATTTGTCCATCACTGCATTTGTTTTAAGTTAAGTTTGGGATTTTATATAATAGTATTCGTATATTCTAGAGGATAATAAAAGATAACAAGTATAACGCATTATTTACTTATTTATTTTTTTAGATAAAAGATTGTATTCATTTACAAACTATCATACTAACATTATAAATGCGAAAGTTTAGGTGGATGGATAGACAAATGGATGGATGGATGGATGTTTGCTAGAGTTTGTAGCCTAAACGGCTGAACAGATTTCGATGAAATTTGGTATACATGTAGAGGATGAAGAACACATAGGCTACTCACTTTTGTTTTTTTTTTTAATTCTACGCGGACGGAGTCGCGGGCAAACGCTAGTTTTTAATAAATGCAGAATTTCATTGATATGTAATGGTTCATTTTTGTTGTTTAATATTTTAAGCTTTTGACAGTTATCTTTGTAACGTCTGAAATAATTTGAAACGCGACCCCAGGAAGTTAAAAAAATGAGAATGAAATGTAGGATAACATTTAACCTCGACACCCCTCAAAATCGTCAGCGTGACTCCAAATGTTCCGGAACAGCGCCGCGTCACATCCAATGACATCTCAGATTTTCGTCTCTCGGAAACGTTTGAAGTCATTACATAGCTATTAAGGCCTGTCCCTGACACTACACATATTTTTTGCTATCCGCGAGCCCCGCCTACAGCCTTAATGAAGTCATTTGCGTCATGTTTATTGCTTTTATGGCGTACTCCGGATTTTGTGGTGAATTTACAACGCGCAAATTGACACTGAAATTATGGCCTCTTAATTAGTTGGCACATGTGGCGTCTGAAGCTGCTTCCGAGATATTTTTTTTGACGTCGCTACACGAATAATTGTTTGAATTTCCCCGGCCACGTTTCGTTGATCTGATATGATCGTAACTTTTTAATGAATCCGTTTTAATTGATCGGGACAGGAAGTTTAAAGAGTAAGTTTGCTGTTAATTGGGCTGACAAGAACTGATTCTTTTCTTTTAGTTGTCTTGATGATTATCTACAAAAAGAAAGTAACTTTTCGAAGACGATAAAACAAACTGTGTTCTTTTGAACATAAAATGAGACACTGACACATATTTTGTTATGTTAGATGTATGTAATTTTATATTAGAATCTCAATTGAATCAAGAACTCCTTTCTACATGGCCAATATGAACGGGCCAAACAAAAAGTACAATATGCTATCCCACAATGTTTTGTGGTAAACTTTATAAAAAAACTACTCTTTTAGATTTGGGATTTGATACTGATAATTATTTTAAAAATAAAGGGTGGTGTACATTTCTCTTAGTCTCGTCTATCTTTAATTAAATTTATATAGTAATAAGAAAGTTGTTCACCTCGTACTCGTACGTCTTGTTTCGTAACACTTCTTAATGAGTTTTGTTATCAACCTTTTACCGTTGTCACGTTTCGACAAACAGTTATAACTCAAGCATTATCTTCAGCCGCGATTCGTTATTTATTTATTAATTAAACAATTGCATTTAAGGTTCCCTTTGCAAACGCTGGTTAATCAACATAAATAACTGGACAGTGTAATCTCTTAGCGACCTGCGCAGTACACAAGGAAAAGGTCCTACAGTACTTACGTCGCATTCCCGGAAGGCTTTTATAGCTTAGGTAATTAGAGTCACTCAATTACCCACTATACAGAAGCTCGAAGAATTTTTGTTAATTATTAAAAAGGTTGCACTTAGCCCCGGTGTGAGGAAGACACTAATTATGGAGGGGATGAAAGAAAAATTCGCTTCTTAAGATATTTCGGATGGGGAGAAAGCTTGAAAAGGCAAACTGGGTATCTCACCACAATTTAATTTCATTTTAATTAATAAATTATATACATCCTTTTTAAAATAAGTTACTAATACTTGGTGATCTCAACCAATCTGGAAAAACTTAAGCGACGAATAAGTTACATCATTTTACCTTTCAAGTTATTGATACGACATGACATCTAATTCTCTTTTTAACTAACTTCTAAAAGGAGGAGGTTCTCAATACGTCTGTATGTTTTTTTTGTTACTGCATATTTTAGATCCTGCTTGTTAATTTAATAAAAATGTTACCAACTATTAGCATAAGTATCCTACAGAGGTTAGAGTTTCTAAAGCAGTAACTATTTGTTTATATTGTAAAACAGTTATAGTTAGTCTCACGACGCCATTGAAGTGTTTTTCAATATACGAGCATAGATAAAGCGGCATCAGAGAGCCGTGCCCCTTAATGTCGGCCCGATCTCCGTACTTGAGATAATTAAGCCATTAAATTGGTTGGTAACCCCTTTCACAGTGTGAGAAGTGCGCTCCAAATGAAACCGAATTATTTTCGTATCAGTCTTATTACCGGCCCAATGCTTTCGAGTGCCTTAAACCACACAAAGTTCAGCTCGAAATGGACAAATGAAGCTCTTTCTTGTAACGCACCAACGATTAAATTGTATTTATTATCTTTATGTATAAACACTTCGCATTAAAACCTGTTTGAATTAGTTAAGATAAAAATGAGGGAATGAATTTACTTAGCAGATCGTTTCTCACTTGTGTAATAAAATATTTGTAAAAAGACATAGAACTTAAAGATACTGACTACTAGGTGAAAACTATCTTTAAAATGAAGGGAGTTAAAAACGTATTTTACTGTGTAATCAACTTTGTTTCCACAAGAGTAACCTTTAAGTGAAATTTTAATTCAAGTAAACATGAGCAGCCTACATAATCTTTTTCTCCGAACTCATTATGCATATTACTTTTAAAGTGCACCAAAGAAATTGATCTTGCGAAATAAATGCATTGATTGGTCACCCGTTATGTAGCCCGGCGATCTTGACACCCAAAAAAAAAGAAAGAAAGGATCTCAGCGTGAGTCTGCGGAGCTATACATTAAGAGCACGCAAGTTGCCTCCGGTACATAGCCCGCATCGCCGCAGGTTTCGCTCCGACAGGGTTGTCGTACTCGTTTTGAATTGCGTTAAGAAACTGCGCCGAGATTGGATTTTTGAGCGCCAATTAACCAAATTTGCCGATCGATTTTTATTTTGTATTTCATTAAAGCTCAGTTCGGCAATGCAGAATTAACTCCGTCAAGGGAATTACGACTTTATTCAACTTTTTGATTGTAGTTATCACTGCCTTTACGAATTTCTTGTATCTATAGTAAGTTGGATATTACAAAAATGTTTTATGGGTGATGCTCAATTGACATTATAAACAGTAACATTAAAACTAATTAAATATCTTTAAAATTACATATAGGAACGAGCTGTGTGGCAATTAAGAGTTCCGTTTAATGTTGTGTACATTTAGTTATTGCGCACTACATACCTAAGCAATATTAATCAGTTTCGCGTGGCGTATTAATTCCGCTGGTCGCTAGCGGCGCGCCAAAGGCCAACGCCGGCGCCATTTATCAACATCGACGTCTGAGCGAAATGAAGCCGTCGTCACGAGCGATTGTACCGCCATCTCGACTAAGACTTTCGAGACAACCTCGGCCATTCAATATTCAAATGCTTGAAATGCGCCGACAGCACAGATGTTGTTGAATGTTCTTTTTCTGTTATTTTAGACTTCATCTAATTGATATTTTTTATTGTTACAGGAGCGAATGGACTACGGAGGCGGGGAAGACAAACCTATACCAGATATCAGACGCTAGAATTAGAGAAAGAGTTCCACACGAACCACTACCTCACGCGAAGGAGACGCATAGAGATGGCGCATGCACTCTGCCTCACGGAGAGACAGATCAAAATCTGGTTCCAGAATCGAAGAATGAAATTAAAGAAAGAGATACAAGCGATAAAGGAGTTGAACGAGCAGGAGAAGCAGGCGCAGGCGCAGAAGGCAGCGGCGGCCGCGGCGGCAGCGGCGGCGGCACAGGGCCACCCCGACCATTAGGCGGCTGAGATCGACATCTCGATACGGACACTGTAGCTTTGTGTTTGTAAATTGTTTGTAATTATTTCACGTTATTTAAGTGTTGTTCGGTTGTTGTGATTATTTTTAAAAGAATCAGTTCCAACGAATGGACTCAACGTTCCCGCCAAACAAACTTTTGAACGTTAGAATACAAACGGGTCGTTTTTTGTGTTTCGGGTTTTGTTTAATTATTATTTCTTTGACTCTGTAGTTTTTCTTTGTTGATTTATTGATTCTTTAAAAATGTTTTAATTCGCGCTATCGTAGATGTTCGCGATCGGAAATCAGTGCAATTTGTAGAAATCTCTTCCGTGTATAGAGTAGGTGTATCGTAGTGCGCGTTATGTTCCGTTCGCCCGCGGCCCGGCGCGGCGCTGTCCGCGAGACGAACTATCGCATTGTACAAATTTAATATGCCTACCAAAGAGACCCGGTCTCCTAACCTTAATTAAAGCTAAGTAAGAATGAGTCTAAGTTTACCGGCCTCGTGCGAAACGTTAATCTTCCGCGCCATCTTATCAATCAATACTCTCGCATAAGTTTAGTGTATACGTGATCGTGTTCCTGCAATTTTAATAGTCGGTGAAGTTAAACAAATTGCCATAATTATAAGTAGGTATTATTTTAGACGTTAGCGGTGTAAATAGTTAGGGTATGGAAGTGAGCGGTTCGCGATTGCGCCGGCGCCGTGGAATGGGCAGAAAAAGGCACAGGAGAGCGCGGCAGTGGCGGGGCAGAGGGGCGCGCGCCGCCGGCCACCGAACAAGACTAGGTAAGTTTTTGTCAAAGTCAGCGGCATTATTTATCGAGTGGAGACGGTTGCGAAAAACCGACTCGTCGTCACCAACCGACGTGCGACGCCATTTTTGAAATCGCCCAAGCGAGACTTCTATGGTGTAGCTGCTTACAATGTTTCAATTCGCTAAAACGAATGCACCTTTGATCTTTTCCGACCGTCTCCGCTTCGGCACTGTACAGCATTTTTCTAAGTTATCTTGGTATTTCTAGCTGATTGCTGCAAGTGAACGCCGAAATTTCTTATGATTGATTAATTTGAACCAATGTTATGATAATCCCAGCTGTGTCCAACTGGACTGTATAAAACGATTACGACTCGAAGGAGGCTTTATATTTCGTAAGTATGTATAATGACTTCATCGACTTTAACTCCGAATGGTTTGAGAGAACGTCTATTAATTAAATCAACTATAGTCTGTTTCATCTCAGACGCCGATTATGGTAACGAAACGGTCAAAGAGTAACTAAAAACTGAATTCCACGGTCCCCGACCGGCGTAAGGTCGGTAGAAGAAATATCCACAAATGCCATTCGACGTATTTGGCCATGTTATTGACGTCGAGAAATGCTGAATAGCTCCCTCCGTATGTGCGTGTCAACTCGTTAAATTAGGATTTAAGCCTCATTTCTTAAGACCCGCGGGATGTAAAAAATGCCGATCGGGATACCATCCAAATCGATTTGAAATCTCAATTCTCTGCCGCGGCGGCGGATTCTTTTTGCGAGATTTCTGCGTAAACGTACAAACGCACATAATTATCCCCTCTATTTATAGTTTATAATTAACTGCGTCGTGTACAATTACATGTAGATTTAATAGAAACACATATAATATTGTATAACACGAACTAAAGCCTTGTTTCAACATATTTACGAAACAGTTTTTAGACTTCGGGAATCTATTAGAATAACTTAACTAATTTTAATTTTAAATCAAATCGTTTTGTGACTTAATTTTGTGAAATAAAATTCTTGTTTTAACAGTTCTTAATCTTTTTACTCATTAGTGTTATTCTCATTTAATTTCTATCATAAATGTCAACATTATTTTCGAATGCCTACAAATATGTAAATCTACTTGTCTATTACGATGAGAAACAACGATAGACAAGTTTGATTATGAACCTACTCTATCACATTTATCAATATAAGTATGCCAATGAAGTAGAAATGCAGAAAGTGGGTAGCGGCAAGTATAGTTATTTTTCTGGCCCTCCCGGCCGCCATCTTTAGGGTCCACGACCCCGGTCGATTCTGAGACATCAGATGTTTAGTCTGTACGAAAAATTATTGGTTGCTTTCGTTCGTATCACGAGACGATGTTTTAACGACTCAATTTTTATCAAGTTTTCGGTCATCTTTTTTTTTTTTGCTTATACCTAATGAATCTAAGTTGATTTGAATTAAAGTAAATTATACATAAATACCACTTATATACTTTGTGTTTTATTTATTGATACTAGATTTTTATATATGTATTGATTATTAATTAATTAAATATCAATAAAGTTACACGGCTCTTCAATCGTTTGATGTCATATTAAAATACATTAAATATACCTACAAACAAGTCTTTTAATGTCCCGTTCATTAGTGAACACGCATTGATATATTATCTCCTGTTTATTTATTACACTTCATTAACTAACGCGCTAGATAAATGGATTAGACATTGAAGACAGTTACGACAACCTTTTTTTATTTTATGAACTTGAAAATGTTTTACTTTAAGATTCAGGAACAACAATTACTTAATAAATTGAGGGTCGTTAAAGATGACCTTAACAGAATCCTGAATTTTAAATGTAATCTAAAATTCTTCCTCAAAACAATGAATACAGCAGTGACATATCTAGGCACTATAAAACGTTTAAAATCCGTCAAAATAGATTTATTTATTATATGTAATTGCTTTTACTGTTGATTTTATACATAAAGGAGCGTTCTTAATTAGGGCATTTGAATTATGCATGACGTATTAATCAGTGAGTGCCGAGTGGGTATTTTTATTTATCGTGTTGATTTATATTCAGTGGTCGTTTCTTATTAAAATATTGCATTTTTATATGGCTCCTGTTTGAAACCTGTTCGGTTGTAATAAAAGGAGTGGATGGGTACGAGGCGCGGGCGGCGAGTGGAGGCCCGTATGTCATTATGTACCAACTACGGCCGACCTCACCTGTACTTAGAGATCTCCTTTCTTATGTGGAGACAACGCGAGTTCATGCGATGGTATTTATGGTTTGAAATTTTTTAACTGTTATTTAAAAAAATGTTTTATTACTCAAAGATTAATTGCAGAGAAGTTTACGATCCTCAATTGAAGTATGTTGATGATTAATTTTTCATACTTAAAGGAGGTTGTTTGATGAAATTTAGAGCTTAAATTTTTCAATTCAATTAAATACATTTTAAAGACGCTTATCGAAATAAGCTGCTACAAACCTCACCTGTTAATCATAAATCTCTTAAGTAGTTACTATATTTCAAATTCTACATATTGTGTTAATATTCCAAAAGAAGAATTCGAAGTTAACTGTTTTTGACACTTAAAATTCTAAATTAAATTAATTTATTACCAACATTACGAAAATTGATTATTTAGCTTTGAAATAAACCTCAAAAAATTAAAGATCTTTATCGAATTCCTACAAAATTATTAATTGACGGAAATCAAAACCGTTTTTTTTTCTACATTGATTTAAGATTTTAATCGATTTGATCTTTAAATTATACAAACGACGCAGTAAAATTACAATCAAATGGCTTAAACATAACTTAATTAAATTATTAGTTGGCTATATTTTAAGTATTAATTTTCATTTGTTCTGCAACGATAGATTTAAAAAAAATAACAGTTGGTTTTAAAAAATAATTATACTTCTAGTGGGATATAGAAAACAATCTGGATCACCAGTAAGGTATAAATAGAAGTTCATTATATACTGCATCTTGCCATACAAAGTGGAGTTTCGTTAGCTGGGACATTCGTGCATGTCGATACTATCTCCTCACCCGGCTTGCCCTGGCTGAACACGATTCCGCTCGGCTGCTAAGGCATCTTAGTTCCTACGTACTTCGTTATTCCTGTTAGAAAACCGAGATAGAAATGATTATCTATTTTCTAATTCAATTATTTTAACGTTTCAGCTTACATTTGATTTCGATCGAGATATATTTTATTATAATTTTGAGTAAAGTGTTACAAAATAGAAAATTCTAGAATATGTACATGATGGATAAACAGTCATCGTTATTACCCCTTGTTCATTGACGTTTTATTGGGTTTTCAACCGCCTATTGTTTTTTTTTAATCCATAACACTCTTAAGAGCTTGCAATATTTTAAATAAGTTTCAAATATTTAAATTTATAGTCGAAAGTTGTCACAAGTAGAATAATAAATACGTCTGCGTACAAACTAAAACCAACCCCTTACATAAACGGTTATCAAGTTAACCCCTATTATAAAATCACGCGACCAATTCATATCGAACGACAAACGAGAAATGTTGTTTTCCACAACAATTATTAATTGTCGGATGAGGCAATGGAACCGGGACCGCAGTAAAAGCAATAAACAAGCCCCACTATCTATCGAAACTGCCTACTTAATAGTCACTTTACAATAATTGCTGCAATCAATAAAGTTGCAAGTGTTCCAGTTAACTTACGACTGTTTCCACGCAACAGTATAGTTCCCATTGTTTGTATATCCTAAACACACGCTTGTAGGAAAACTCTGCTTCAATTATCTAACATTTATTATAATAGCCGCAGTGCTTAACTAAACCTACAGTTTGATAATTTAAGTGTTGGTTATGCTAGATTTCTAAAATTCCCATTTGTTAAAAAAAACATAGGTTGACCTATGTTTTAACGGAATAAAACTACACGAAGTTCGGAAATGCCTTTCTTGAATTCATTGAATCAATAACACTAACGAATGGTTAAAAGTAGCTGGGAAACCGACCATTAAACGTCTTACAAGATTAGTCAACATAATGCAGATTTTTTGTATAATTACTTACATTTTTTAAGCTTTTCATCTCACTTTTAGCTTTTATTCAAACAAAAATGTTCTACAAGCATTTTGAAATTCACTCTAATACTTTGCCTTGAACCGAACTCTAGATATAACCGTTTGATAATTTAATCGGTAGATTAAGTGCCTATAAGTTGTAGCATTTATTTAATTCTAATGACACTGCAACAATGTAGTTCCATCGCGCTGATCTGATAACGATGGCGGAAGCAGAACAGTTTCTAGGAAATCTTGATTTGGTCTCAACAAACTGTATTTATTACTTCGATTGAAACTATAAATAATTCAAAAATTTAATTAACACAGATACGATTGTAAGCACACCCTTGGTTTCATTTTTCTATTTGTGAAACAACCTGTATACGATGCAAGGCCCGAGGCGATTGCTTGAACGCTACCATTTACGATGTGCTCTTTACAATGGCCGAGGGACTAGCTGACCAATAAAAGTTCATTATCTATTGGTTTGTTCACGCTTCCAACTTTTATTTTATACATTTATGACTCTACAGTGACGTCATAAAGCGAGGTGATGGCGCCCAACAAGCCACGCTTGATTATCGTTTTATGATTTAATAACCCTTACATTGCCGCTCATATAATTGTTACAGGAACTGAGAGTTCAAGTTGTAAATTACTAATTGGTTTCTTATTAATTTTCCCTTGAAATTATTAATAATTTTTTTACATACATATTTCTTACATCTGAATAACAAAATGACTTCTTTACATATCTAGGTATGTTTTATTATAAACATGTTTTATTTTTTATTTTATTAATAAAGGGTATTTTTATTTAATAAATGATAAAGACATTAAGGCGTGTTTTAATTTAAATTCAAGTTTTGTTTTTGTTAAATCTTAAACTATCAAGGTACGGAGAAGCCCAGTGGCACGTGTAACTTCTTATAAATAATGCTTTAGGATGGCTTCCTTTTAACTCCTTTTTTGTTATAAACTATCTATAAGTATTTCTTCTTGGGTATATCAATTTTTTAGTCATTTAATTTTTTAGACTTTAAATACATATTTATGGTTATACGTTACATTCTGTGAACTAACAATGTAATCAAGGTCTTTAATACTTTCATTAATTGAATAATATATTTTTAACAATATTGCTTATATCCGCGTAACTATGTAAGGTAAAAAAAATCCTTAAGGGTACAATAATGGATTTGAACAAAATAGTCGTTCGACCTTTAAAGGTGTAACTCAGTGTAAACACTTTTTGTAAACAAACATCTTTGTAAAAGACTGCTTGCATCTTGCATAGCATCGACCACGCCCTTCTCGTGTAGGAAAATACAATTACGTATGAAATAGACTTATTCAAGCCATAAAATTACCCTATAAGCTAAATGTCGCAGACAATATTTGATATTTTTTAAATAATAAGCAATAACAGTGAGTTGTTTCTGCGTTGCAATGTTTTCTCTTAAATTAACATATATCAAATATATTATTATACTTTTAATCTATTGTTTTAAATTCACATATTCGGCAATATATTTATCTAAATATTCAACTTGATATCATAATATTCGTTTTTTATAATACAAACTTAAATACTTATTTATAATGACTTAATCTGTCTAAAAGCACACTGAAAGCTTTGATAAAAGTTAAACGTATCAATCGATTTTAAATTGTTATTTTGTTCTTGTTTAATTAATTTTGAATTGTGTTCATGAATGCATCAGATAGAAATTAAAACTACTAAAGATTAATGGCAGCCATCTTAAGAGCAGATTAATAAGATTAAAGAGTTTTTTTCGACTTGAATTGTTTTATTCTAATTATTTTTGTATAATAATAACTTCAAAAATGATAAGCTACTATTAAAGTTTAGTATTTATGTGTTCATTAAACAATTAACTTGATAACCAAAATTAACAAAATTAATGAAGGTACTTTCTTCATTAATTGTATTGTTTCCAGTACGGGTGTATTAAAGTGAACCTCATCAAAACCCAGGGCGCGTTGTAACAGCTAAAATGTATAAATTAGGAAAGTAATAAATCTTGGGCGGGCGTTTTAATTGAAGTGGCTGCTGTTAATTGAGTGCGTAGTGTGGTACACAATGCGCAGGCGTGACCGCACATTTACTCCGCAATGTACAGATAGTCATTTGTTTCTATTTTTTTTTGTCTTTGATTTACTTTTAACAGTCAAATGTAGACCTGGTAAGTAAGGACACGCTGAAAACCTAATTCCATTATCATTTTAACGTCTGTTAGATTGCTTACGGCGCTTACGAAGCTAAGCGTTTATTACTCGTAGTTTTAGTATTCTGCTGTTAGTCTGTGATCGGTAGGTAGATGATAATGGACGTACTTACTCTATTAACGCTGTACAATTTCGTCGTACAACAAACACATTTCTCCCTCATTATTTAATTTGTAGGTATTAAATTTACTTATTATAAGTATTATTTATTAATATTTATTTTGATTTTACTAGTAGGTACCTACCTAGTATGAACAATTTAGTAACAACATTCCTATACATCATTTAGATTAATAAATCGTAGCATCTTCCTGCAAATAAAGGAAGCGATAAAACCCCACAACGCGTTGTACAAACATATTTACTATTCATAAAGGTAGGTATCTAGACTCTATATCTTGCATAAAAATAAATAAAAACTCTATCAAAGTGGAGCGACAGGGGCGCGGAGTAAATAACTACGGAAGGGTTGAACCCTTCAAGTTTTTCGACGGGGCGCGAGGCCCTACGACCCCTATCAGTCTTCCAGAGATACGATAATTTATCTTTATTTGCCTTTCTTTATTGCGCCTGAAATTCTTTCTCGCGGTATTGTTTAAGGTTTTGATTTAAGTAAATGATGTAAGGGTAGGCGTTAACTGAAGGCGGTAATATAAAAAGTCTTCTGAAATATTTGTTTTATGAAACTGTTTATTACATGCTTGTGTGTATAACCTACTTACGCTTTTTTCTTATACCTAATATGCTCAAGGCTAGTAATTTAGTACTACTATCATAGCTTAAAGTTGAACTTAAATGATGACTAAGGAACTGGAGTAGACGTCTATTGGGAGGCACTATTCACCCAAAAATAGCACCAAATTGATCGATTTGAGTAATTCAATTGCTTAATCTACGCGATTAAATTACTAACCTGGTACAAACTAGCCATTAAATACAAAATTTATGTAAATATGTTCTATTCGCAATAACAAAATGTTCTAACGTATCAGTAGAAAAAAATACTTTAAAGGCATCGGCTTATTTGCTATTCGCTTATCACCTACCTCTCTAATTACCGTATTTAGGTGTACAAATTTGTCCCTTCGTAAAGTTTAGTTCACGTATCTCTTTGAAGCGTACACGGTTAGCATTATCTTTGTTGTGTTACGCGTAAAATTTGCTTCTCTCCCTTAAAACATGTAAGACACGCCGCCTTAATTAAACGAAATAACGGCTCTTCTTTGCGTGCTAGTACATGGCATACCCCTATTTCATACCGACCATTAATGTTTGACCCATGCTATAGCGAGAGTATTCCTTTCGAACTAGAAGATTCAGTAGTCGCGAGACGTAAGAGAGATCCAATAATGGTGGTAATTTAAGATGATATGGCCGTGGTTCTTACTATGAGGAACTCGATGGTAACTCGACACAAAATCTAATAGGAATTGCTGACTTTTTGGTATATACCAATTTATTGGACATATCCAATAAATTGGTATATACCAAAAAAATCTTTGTCATTACATTATTAAACATGATACAAGTGAAAAAATAATCCATTAATTATTATAGGTTATGACCTATGTTTAATAATGTAATGACAAAGATTTTCTTTCACAAAATTGCTTATTCAATGAACAAGGAAGTGATGTCGTTTTTAATATATTCAAGTAAATAACATATTAATCAAATTTTAGAACCCCAATTATAATTACCCGTAGTTATTATTCTTATTAGTTTTACTTGTTGGAAATGGAATGTATTTTGTTGGTAATCTAATGAGATTATAACAAATGGTAGGGACGGAAAGAGTAAGTACCAACTCAACCAAATAATTGCTATTCTATTCACACCGAGAGCGCGATTTATGTTTGGAATTATTTTCTTGTTTTAGACTAGTATTTGTCACTCACCCTTTTATGTAATTGCTTAGAATTTAGAAAAGCTTTTAATTTGAAGCTTTGGCCGAAAATCTTCTATACGACTCCGATGTTGGGAAAAACACACATAAAAACTGCCTTTATATTGTATTCAAATAACCTATTTAATTATTCCGAAATTCGAAAATGGATTTGCAGAATTAAAAAGTGTAAATAATACAAATCAAACTATTTTTTTTTTGCTGCTAGAAATTCTACTAGTGGCGCCATCTGTTGTCGATAATATAACAAAACAAAAAGTTTTAATTTTATTATGAAATTGTTATTTTTGTTAGGATGAGCAATAACGTCTGCTTAGATTTTAGGGTAGTAAATATTTTTAAAAACGTTTGATTAATCCTACTTTATGACACAATGTAGAAGTTCGGTGCGTAGCGGATAGATGTCGCTTATATCAATTGCTTTTAGCGCCGCCGCGTCTGAACGGTCTTTTAGAAAACTAAAAGAGTTGTGTACAGTAAAACAGAACCACGTGAAAAGAAATCAATGTTTATGACGCAGTTTACACTTCGTATATTGCGAATCACTTTATAGAGTTTGGCAAAGTACGTTTCTTGTATATTCGACACATTTTAGAGGTTAATTTTTAGCGACATATCAATAAATCGTAAAGTTTTACTAAAACAATCTCGTTTGGTGTATTTCAAGTTTTCGTAATATTAAACATAACGTTTTCATTAATTAATTAGTAACTATCTCTAAACGTAATTTTAGTATTTTTCTAAATTTTTTGAGTACTTAAACATGTATTTTGATGTAGTTAGTAAAAACATACGCATACAAAAACTCCAAGTTAAACAACTAAGTGACGCTACACTAGCGTCATCATTCGACCTCATAAAACATTTACTTTACGACGTGATGACCTCAATTGGCTCGTAAAAAGCTTCATTCGAGCTTTCACAGATGGCGCTTTACTCAAATCCATCAACTGCGCCATCTATAACTTCAGTAGTTGAGTTATTTCATACTTTCTCGGAAGTTATGGTTTTATTGGTATTCCTAAAAGTTACGAGCTTCGGCTCTTCTCTTTGGAATATGGAAATATCTGAGACAAGGGAGCGACTTTTATTGTTTGTAAATTGGTTGTAAAATTATTATTTCAATCATATTGTGCTCTATTACGGGGATCAGCTGTTATTTTATGACGCAGACTTTACTGCTTGTGATGGTTATGAAGCTATAAGTTTTTATAGAGTGACACTTGTCGCTTGATGTAAATTGAATAGTTATTTTTTTGTTGACGCTTACACTTTGTTTTTTAACCTGTGTATGGAATTGGCTTGAAATTCTTATTAATAAATAAATTATTAGAAACTCCAATCAGTAGTTTATTGAAACTTTATTAGTAAGCATCTGTATCTAAAATATTTTATAGCCTAGT
>DVQG01000139.1:0-19107 GCA_018231605.1 Papilio ambrax
CTATCAGTATATTATACACCCAATTTTGGCCACCCTCACATACCCGACCTAATTTAAGGTATACATTGATGAAATAAAATAAAATATTCTTAAAACGTTATTTTCATATAGTTTTAATTGGTTTTTCACTAATTTGAAAATACGACTGTTCCCATAACTATCAAATTACAAAATAATGTAATTAGCTTTTCCTCACTCTATGGATATTTCATAGTGACTTTGTGTTTGTGAATTGGATTGTGTTGAGTTGTAGGTGATAGTTGTTGAATGTGCTGGTTGTTTGTCCTCAGCTAATTTTCAGCGGCGAGTACACGAAGGCGATGAACAAGGACTGGCACAGCGGTCATTTCTGCTGCTGGCAGTGCGATGAGTCGCTGACCGGGCAGCGCTATGTGCTGCGCGACGATCACCCCTTCTGCATCAAGTGCTATGAGAGCGTCTTCGCCAACGGCTGCGAGGAGTGCAACAAGATCATCGGCATCGACTCTAAGGTTAGCCTACTTTAATAAAACATAAACTGTAATAACTTCTGTCTTAGTTATACATTATCAAGAACTAAGATCTCGTCTTTCATATCTACTGAAACAAATAGCTAGTAATACATTTTTTGTGTTTAGTTTAATCCGAAAACCTAAAATTTCAAGTAACAGCAATTACATTGTAATCTAAGGTACAGATAATATACGCAGTCCTAAAATATCATTAAATGTCATCTTCCGAATGCCGTCCTTAGAATAGCACTGAGTGATGGCATTGCTTAGCTTTGTTACACTGATCAAATTTAGTTATGTCACTCCAGCCGGCCCAGATTCTTCAGGCGTACTGCACACGGCCCCAGTTACCGCTGCCAAGCCAACATAAAGTGATACGTGATTGCTCACAACATACATAATATACATCTAACACGTATGAGTTTTCCTGTCGGGACCAACATACACATAGCCAACATACAAATGTACTATGATTGTACTCGCGGCTTGCTTCATCCACTGCTAATTAAATCTTAAAGGAGGATGATCTAAGAGACTAAATGTAAACATTTCAAAACTATCGAATTTATGTTTAATTATATTCCTCTGTGTTTATTCAATCACGCGTCAAACAAACAGCGCCACTTTTGTGTATATCGGTTGTGGTGAAATCGTCTTAACCTTCAGCTTCGAACAAATCTGCGTTGCGTTTTTCGAAAACAAACAGGGTCGCTCCAGGCGAACTATTCTTGGCCCGGGAATACAGTATTTTCGACGTGTTTGTTGCGGGTTTAACCTTGAGCAGCCATGGGTGGATCCATCAGGCGATTCGCTGGAGATTTATGCGCGATCCGAGTCCCGCTAAGAGTTTCGTAATCGGCCAAAATAAACATTCATATTTTATTGACATTACGACATTTAGTTCTAAGCGCGGGTTCTCTGGTTCTTGTCGGCCTGCCAAGAATAGAACAGAAAGAGGGGAGCTTTATTTTGAAACCGAAAGCATTCGTCAACGAGCGCTGTGCACGGCTAATCTTTGTGTTAATGTCACTTGACTTTCGTAAGATGAAAAATATTTTCACCCCTATAAAAACCTAAAATAGTTTCTACAACAGAACAAGTTGATTCC
Organism: Papilio ambrax; assembly: GCA_018231605.1. NCBI lineage: Eukaryota > Metazoa > Arthropoda > Insecta > Lepidoptera > Papilionidae > Papilio > Papilio ambrax. The sequence continues at coordinate 1,600 of DVQG01000139.1, forward strand.
ACTTGAGATTAACGGTCACAAACTTGCGAAAAGGCAGGCTTTTTAACACCATGAAATTATAAATAAAAAGCTTGATGCGTCAGAAGAACCCAAAAATTTATTTCAGATACAACAAAGCAGTTATTGTATTTATCATTAAACGATTTATACAAATTATATTCATATTAAACAAAAACGTTATTTGTTCGCTGAACCTGTGGGCCATTTAGATATTGCTGCTCTTGAATTATCTTGAAGCGTAAAATACAACGAACCACGATTTTCAATTGTTTGAAATTGTTCCAACTATTTCTCAACACTCATAAACATGCACACTCTCGTGAAACGATAAGACTACGGTTTAAACTGTTGCTAATATTATTACATAGAAGATATACTTTTGCTTCGCTCATTAAAACACGAGCTTTTTGTCATATCCAGATTTTTCTAATATGAAGCTATTGAAGATTCAATTGGCTTCACTAATTTCGCCTTTTTTTTCAAATAATGGAATGAATAACACCAGCATAATTCCTAATTAGTCAATTGAAAAAATACACTAAACAAACGTACTTAGGAAGGAAATTGTTACTGTTGTAAATCATAGACTACCAACAATCAATGAATTTTAACAGAATTGCTTAAACGTATTACGTATGTTATATTGTAAAAAAATGAAGCGATTGACAAAGTTCATTGTCATAGTCTAACGGTCCATTGATTGTAGGTAGTGAACAGTAGGCTAGAATAAAGAAAATTGTAGAGTATAAAAACTGTCTAATGTATTATAATTTCTACCCACACTGCTTTAACAATGTGTTAGCAACGATCACTATATACATGGGGCTTGTATCCCATTAATATGGAAGAGTACACTAAATATGACATTACGACGATAAAGGAGTCTTCTATATTTTACATATTTACGTTTGACACGTTTGACAACAATCGCAAATTCACGTTTGACTACTGCAATTCAAAATTCTATTCGTCGCAGATATTCTGGGACCTGTACAACTTAGAACTTATGTTATTAATATCAACGTAGATTGTAATTTAACACTACGACGAACATCATCTTTGTCCTTTTCCTTTTTCCATTCCTGTTGCATCCCTTGAGAATGCCATGGAAATAGTAGTTGTGGCAACTGGCTAATCGCTTTATGGAAAAAGAGTTGATCGAATCGGGCAAAAAAGATTAAACCTCTATTTTAGTAAGGAGTACGTAGTAATAAGATGTATTTAAATTGAAACTGTTGTATATTGTTCAGGACCTGTCGTACAAGGACAAACACTGGCACGAGGCGTGCTTCCTGTGCGCTAAGTGCCGCGTGTCGCTCGTCGACAAGCAGTTCGGCTCTAAGCTCGAGAAGATTTACTGCGGCAACTGTTACGATGCACAGTTCGCCAGCCGCTGCGATGGCTGCGGCGAGGTCTTCCGTGCTGGTGAGTATCTACTTTCATATTTTTTCATTAAAATCGAGTACGAGAATAAACTATGGTTGTCCTGATCCTACCGACAGATGGCAGTACATACATATAAAGATAACAAATCGAAACACTATCAAATCTAACTATCATTTTTACTAATAATTCTATTTAAGTTAAACAATCTGTGAAATTTCCGAGGTTCCTCATTAGAGATGTAATTAGTTAGCAAATAACAAAAAAAACAAATAGTTATTTTATAAACAGCTCTGCATACAAACATAAGGTTTAATTCGTGCATACTTCACACGTTTTAGGATACTTCGAACATGTAATCTAGCATTATGTATAAATAGAGCAAACTGATTGATACTTCTAAATAAGGTGCGATGAATCAAGTCGTAAAGAATCCTTTAATCGACGTTACAAGGGATTTTTTATCGAAGCGTTCGACTGACTCATGCTTACCGACATATAATGGTTTATATTTTTGTATTCAATTATTTTAACAATTAAAATTATTAATCTAATTAAGTTTTGGAACAAGTTTCGGAGGAATTATAGAGTACGTATCCAGGCTTAGACTCTTTACGGACGTAGTAATAAGGGTTGTAATATTACATTTAATGTTTCTTTTTCATATTATAGTCACACGTACTTCTTTTCCGATTTTAGATTCTAAACAGTTTACAAGAATTGCGTCGTTAGTGGTAAACTAGCATATGTACAGACAGGAATCCTCGATGACTCGTGGCCTAAGCAGCCTTATAAGGTCTGTCACTTACCCTTGCTGGATAAGGAGTCGATAAGGTTATTACAGAAAAAAGCCGGCCATTGCCAATGTCGGAGCCTCGTATATCGCGCGCACATAACGGGGCATAATTTTGACTTTTAAATCGCGCATAACGATTTCGACCCGCGAGTTCCTAGAATATGTCACATACTTTTAACTTGTTCTCCTTTATGTGTCGTATTTGATATGTTGTTGTTTTCGATATGCCCTTTTCGTGCATTAACTGCCTGTATTATTGGCCTTAATGGAAAACAATAAATAACGTTGAGGGTTCTTTTGATATTTAAAACAAGAGTTATAAAAATAATAATCAATTATAATTTAAAATCGACAAAGTCTTAATACGAATTTTCATTACTGAACCTGTGAAAAAGAATTGTTTTATCTCTCATTTTTAAAACAAAATGAGATAGGGTTGCCTGTATATTCAATTGTCACCTAACCGCAAAGTTCACGGTTGTAATATAATTGAATTCGCAAACTGCGTCTGTAGGTATACGAGTAAGTCCTTTTGTGTAGCTCAGTCAAACACGTCCCCTCGAGTTTTCGTTCATGTAACATACCTACATCCATTAGGAAGTTCATATTTCGCGCTCATGCACATGAATAGAGCTACCTACGCTGATTCTGTACCTAGTCATGGTATTTTCCCGCATAAGGCTATTAATTTTTAATTTCCACAAGGCATTATTTTTTAATGTTGTAAATGTTCACCCAACTCACAGAAGGGTGGTTTTGCTGTATGTAAATTTGAATACGCTAACTTGGTTAATTTTTTGTTATTAATGGTAACCTCTCAATCAATCCAATTTAGTTTTCTAATTCTGTAACAGCATAAGTAAGGCGTCGCTGTCACCGGCCATTGCGAGGCCTAATTGGGCGCGAGTCGGCAATTTACGACACGCCCGTCGTCGGATTGTATCACAAGTTAATTCACTAACGTGTCGGGACTATTCGAGGATGTTAGATACAATTTCCATTTGTGATATAAATTGAGATCCGCGCCGTAGATGCATGTCTGGTGGTAATAGGTACACCATTGAGCACAATACGTACGAGTTGCTCGATTAGCATTAAAGATTTTGGATATTTCATATAGTGTATACCAATTCCTATTCTATTCACATTAAAAAAATAATGTGTGTTCGCGTATAATTCTCTTGACAACATAATCGTGTTACCGCAAGCTTTGTTACCGTTACAACTGACGCTCGTTGCTACAATACAGAAGTGATAAACCGTTAACCTTGTTTTACATCAGATCAATCCACTAAACTACTCGGATTACGAACCTTGATTAATAGACTTTTAGATAAAAGGTTAGATAACCTCAAATTAAAAATGTTACATTCAGTATATGATTTAATGGTAAATAACTCCATAGCCAATCTAGATTTTCTCCCGTGCAATACAGTTGTGCAAAATGACCTATTTAATATGATGTGTGCTTAAATTATTGTATGATATGTGCAATTAAAAAGTAAAAATTCAAAAGGATTATTAAAATTAACATTATTAAAATTAACAAACGCTTTTCGTAAACCCATTGTTAAATTCATTTTTTAATTTGATCAGTCAGAATGACATTAAGTTAACAGTAATTGAGTCATCGCGTAGGCGACATTAATGGTTTGTAATAAATTATACGCCATTCCGATGGACAAATATATTTAAATTTGACCAAATCTAGGAATAAATTCCTAACCAGATGTGTCACATACGTTAGTACTAAAGTAGAATTCTAGTCACATATTACAACATCCTAGTACAAATATTATTTCTATTACATCAACTTTTTTAATACAAGTTGGTTCATAATTTATGTAATGTTTAATTACTATATTGATTTTACTTGATATTTCTATTACATGGTGTCACTTCTGTACCGCGGTTGATCTTTGTATGTTTGTGGTCCAATCTCATATTTCAATTGATTTACAACTCATATTTCAATGAATCATCGATTATTTTTATGGTTCTATGTCATGCCTACTGTTTGTGGAATTAATATCGATACTAAATATATATGCATACATTAATAAATAAAATATAGCTAGGTTATCCAATGTTGCAAGTAATTCACAAATAATGTATTTATATAAATTTACTAAAGACAGTGACAGTGAGTAAGACTCAATGGTACTTGATCTTCGAAATCATACTCAATATTAGTCGTTGAAACGTTTCATTCGAAACCCTAATATATCGTATTCTATACCTCGACTGGGTCCAAAACTAGTACGTACCGATACTAGTCTAGCTATATTTAAGAGCCGTTTGATTAATTTACGTGGTGAGGTAAAGGCACGTACGTTATAATTAAAGTAAGGTCAAAGACTTAATGTCATTTTGATTATTTATCGGCCATTTCAATCCTCGCTCGGTCATATCGCAGTCATTAATTTAACACTATAAGTAACGCTTTATTAAATGATCTCACTTTTACCATGACATTATTACACTTCCTATATGCACTTCTTTTTACTATTTCATATAGATATCGTACGAAAAAATATTAACGCTTATAATTTTTCCGAGTAGTCACCCAGACCACTTAAAAATATGATGAACCATCGAGAGTGCGGACCCCGCGGTAAAAAAATGACAGTCTGCTCTCCCTTCCAATATACATACGCAAATACAAACATGAACTTTGTTCCATGTATTAATTTATATTTTCTTTTATTGTCGAATTATTGCATGTTTAATAGTCACTCAACATAAGACAACTTTGCACTAATCTATGCTATCCTTAGTGTGCTTCTGGTTAAGTAATATAGATTTCTCAAACCAAGCCTTCACTAAAGGACGCCATTAAATGTCTCTGATTGTGGCAGATACTCTTTTTATGATTTAAAATAAATATCTACAGGTCATGTTTTTAATATCCGTGTAAACAAATTGTGTCATCAAATTGGATGTAAGATCCGTTCAATTAAAGTCCCCTGTCATTATTTAGCACCGGCGACGTGGAAAGGAAATTCTAAAGACGCTGTTATCGTGTGCGATCAATTAAGTTAATCCACAGCCTGCCAGTGCCGGGTGTAGGCGAGCGCTGTGTTGTGCCCCACGCATCAGTAGCCAGTAGCGCACCGCCAGCCGCGAAGCCTGCACGGCCATTACTCGAACATTCCATTCGTAAATTCCCGCGCTTTTCTCATCTATGACACTAATATTGTCAATCAAACGCTAACCGTTACGGTTTTCACATTTTTGACAATTAAAAGTAAACGACTGTGTAATTTTTAATCGGTATTGAATTTAAAAAAAGTTTTTTAAACGGCGGGAAAATGTCTGCGGACGTTTTGAGTGACGATTTCAAATCTCGCCTGCACCTAACTACTAAAACTGTAGGGCAAGAGAGGATACGAAGGGCGAGGGAGAATAATGAGGATGTAGCCATACTGTCCATGTTCCTGCCTAACGCGACCGCCGAGCGGGAAAACAAGAAGTTCTGTTGTGCACTACGGGACAAGTGCTTACAAGGCGATGCCAGAAAAACTATTGCAGGTTTTATTTCACTTCTACATCTATATTACTTAGAGAAAAATTTCTTTCTTGTATATAATTCTCAATAGTAACAAGCTCTCTTTCACGAAACCATATTTGATTATCTGGACGGCTGCGGGTCGTTTCTTATAATTTCTTTCTATTAAAACTTTTAATTTATCTTAATATCTAAGTACGTTTCACGACTAGCTGTTATTAAAATTATCAACAAAAGCTTCGTTTCGCAGAATGTTAAACTTTCTAAAACAAGTTTCGTTTATCGCGATAAGCTTGTATAAGTAAAACGGTTGAGCTAATTCTATATATCAAGCGAGACTTATTGAAATATGTAATTGATGTTACATTTTAAATATTATGTTCTTGGATTCTACACAGATCGTACATACAATAGGAAAATATTGCCAACTTAGATGCAATTACCTTCCTTACTAATGCTAAATGTATTGAAATATTTTACAAAAGCTTTTCCAGTTATTTTACTCATCTTTGTTCCTTAAAACTTTTTAATTCAATAAATTTTGTATTCCAACAATTCGAAAGCAATTAGAGTTGTTTCGGAAATCCAGCAACAAAGTTGTTGTTGCCAAAACTTGTTAATTCGCTACGCTGGCTTGATCGGAATATAGACGAGACTTGAATGTTACCGCCTGGTTCGTATTATTTTAGTAAAATACGCTTATAAAAAAGATTAAAAAATCATTTCGCGTGTTTTACATTTAAATCTTTAAATCATACAATAGTTTAAAAGGCATTTTAATGCGTTTATTTTACACAAATAGAATATAAGTAACTTAATACTTGAAATTTAAATCTACATTGTAAAACCAGCACGCGAAAATAATTTCCCTCAATAAGGTGAGTAAAAGTTGCAGTTACTTTAACTGTTTAAATAAGGTGAAACATACAAATAACGCTCGAACGTCTCCCTTGAAACATTCCTTGCCCTAGGCTGACTAGACGACCTACACTTGATAAATTGAAAGGCACGCGGAAACCCCTCCGCGTTGCACGGAACCTTACATACTTCAAATCTCTTTATAACGAGCCTCGTTAAATGAGCAAACTTTTAAATATAAACAATTAGTAATTCTATATATCAAAATGAATACCATGCAACATGGATGTACCAAAAGTTTTTTCAAAGTCCAGCCTAAATGTTCATTAACAAAACTAACATACTGTATACATTTAGAACGGACGTTAGCAAATATTTGCGTATCGATTTTACACCGTGCGTGTTTGGGACACTTGTGTACCCTGACGTGATTTTATTATTTGAACCTCAAATAGGTACGAGTCTTGAACCCTGGGTATAGTATTCCCGAGTTGAGGAAAACAAAGTTAGAAAAGTATCTACCACTACAATATAATCATTAACATCCTACTAGATTAGTTTTATGCAACTTATTGGTTTAATGCGGGATTGCTGAAGGTTCAATTTATTTTATCGTTACCAAGTAGTCCGTTAGGTTGAACTAAGTTTTAACGGAATAAAACTCTAGTTATGTAGTTCGGAAACGCATTTCATGAAGTTATCGATCTACACTAACCAATGGATAAATCAAACTGCTCATAAGAGATCACAAGTTTATTCCACCCGTTCTTTTGTTTTTAATTGTCCTTATAGATTAGAGTACTATTACGTTTACAATTTTATGATAGTTTGTTGTCCGTGCACTCATTTTCCACGCGAGCTGCGCCAGTGACACGCTGTGTGACTGGTGTCACACCATGTTACATCTGACGCAGTGCACCTTGACATGCTTTGACACTAATTTTACGTTAATTTATTACCGATTTATAATTATTTCCATAATTATGTTGCTGTGGGGTAGTTTTATAATACAACAAAAAGTACTCGTTTTTTATCGCTAGATTTTACAAAAAAAAAACAAGGCATTAAATACATACATATACCCAATCGTTTGTATATACTTAGTTGCCGGCTTCAAATCGGATATTGTCAGAACCCTCCGGAAATTGTCGATTGAGAAATATTACACTAAAGAGGAAGGAATTGAAGCTTACAAATCTATTTGCACAATGATTTAATCTAACTAAAACAAGGAACAACAAAAGTTTTTCTTATAACCTGGCGTTTATCGGGAAAATTTTCATTGTAGGAACAATAAAATACGCAATAGCTTGTTATCTTTATAGGAAAACAATCTTGAAAGCAATTCGAAGAGTAAATCATTTATTTGTGCAACTTGTATGCATGAAATATTACGAGCATTACGTCAATTAATGCCAACCCACAATTTCGGACCTTGACCCAAAATTTTGCTTTTGCAAATATGCCGACAACGTTAATTAGTATTCAAGGATTAAAAGCTGCGTATGAAATAAACGTTTCATTTGTTATTTCGCTTTGTAAAAGTTTGTTTTGATCACTAGAACAAAGAGTAGAGTTTAATTCAAAGTTTTACGATTTAGGAACTCTTGTAAAAAGTAAAACTATTTTTCAATGTAAAAAATAAAACACATGTTCAATAGAATATTACAAGCCTCGTTTAATATATTTTTAATTTCTCGCGTAAAAATTGGAAGAGCAATTTCCATTTAAATGAATGCTGTTTTGGTCGTAGCTGATTCAAAGCAGCAGTTTATGGTCTGGATATAATCTGTCGTGACTGCGTTCATAACGGTACAAACAGCGGGGCTATTCGAAATCGTTCATCTAAACAAAATTTAAATCATCTTTTTATTTTCATGTTTGCCTTTTTATATTTTATTGCTGTATTCTTTTACTTAATTTAAATGATCTGATATTTTGAGTGTCGTACAAAAGTGTTCAAATATCCGAATCTCATTGTTAATTATAACTATGTATTTTATAGTAACGGAGTAGACTAAGTTATTAATTATAGGCAGACATCGTAATCCCGGTCTTCTGCAATTGTGGGATTCGTTTGGGAATATTACACAAGTTTTTTATGAGCATAAGATGTCCTCAGATTTAAAGGAAGGCCATTAAGGCTGTTATTTACATTAGCAGTATTATAATTAACATCGCGTTACGCTAATAATGAAATAATAATTGAACAAGTGTGGCACCGATAAGCTGGGATTGACGCAAGTTCATGGTTTCTGATTAATCGAACGGCTGTAATTAAGTATTGTTTTTTTTATTTTCTTATCTTTCAAAACTAACAAAGCAATGAAACTTCAGCCACTAATTACACTTTTACTTTGGATAGATTTTATTTTAAGTACTGTTTACAAAAAAAAAATTATCCCATGTAACAAGATTTATGATTACTTTTCATAGGACATGATTTATAGAACTTGACTGGTTCTAATAAGAAATTAAGGTTAAGTTACCATTGAACTTTGAGATACTCATTGCGAAACTACTTAAAATAGTCTTGTAACGTTCAATAAAAGAGTATTCTAGTATTGATTAAGTATGAAAAACTTGTAAACATACATTTGTCGCAATAATCTTTTGTCAATACTCAAAACATGTTCGAGTGTGGGTTGGTCCATGGCAGTTTGTCTTATTTAGATAAAATCGTGGCGGGGCGTGGGAGGTCCCGAGGGTACGGGTTTCTAGTAATTCAGCTTTGAACACCTTTCACTTGAATATTTGTTATACCAATGTAATTGACGTACGGCCTACTAGACCATAGAGTATTGATAATTTGAAACTGATTTTTAATGTTTAAATTAAGAGTTATAACTCGTAACATTCTTTTTAAGCCGTTTGAAATTACAGTAAATTCTAAATTTACATATAATAACAAGAATTTTACGGCCCTTTAAATAAAAGTTTATAATTAATTTGTTTTATTTTAATCTAGTTAATACTATAGATTAGTTAGTTACAAATATAATTAAGTTTGAAATAGTTGAAACATCTGTCGGCCAACATAATAATTAGAGAAATTGTAGACGTTATTATTTACCACTTCAATGCCAATTAAATTTGGCGACACTTATTGTTCGTCTTTAACAGCAATGCCAAATGACATTGTTATTTTTATGTACTAAATATATCATAGAAAATGTATATATATTAACAAAAATGTGTTTGTGTGTGAAACGTTGAAATCATAAATATTGCGCAGCATTTAAATTTACTTTATAAGTTAACAATGGCTTGTCAGTACGATTTGAGTACGAAATGTAATAAATAAAATAGAATAATGAACATTGCATTCAATTTGTTTTTGAGTCATAACTGCAAAACGTGAATTATGAGTCGCCAGTATTGCAAAAAAATAACAATAAATCTTTCTTTAATTGTACTTGTCCAAGTACATATATGGGTGTTCGTGGCCCTTACTGGTAAGGCTAATCATGCGTGACGGCGGAAGGTTGAGGTGAACCGCACGCCATCTGTCGGGCAACCTTTGCGCTCAAACATCGATCACTGCCTTCCACTTTGATGCCAGAATAAATACACGACTGTAATTTGACACACTACTTTTGAATATTTAATAGGTAAAAATCTCTTATTCAAGTGTGTTTTTCAATAAAATCCATACTTTTAAATGTTGTAATTTGTAACAGCTTATAAAACTCTATTTATTTCATAATTCGATTACACAAATTAAGTTATAAGCAAGAAAAATACGTCACAGTTTATAAATGGAAGAATTTTTCCGATAGACCACGTTATGTGCAATAACAATGCGTTGCTAATTTTCTTTATCGCAAGAACTGCGTTGTATTTATTACAGAACATACATGTATTACATATATATACGACAAACTTATGCACTAACAATCACGTCCCCTGAAATATTATGATTATTTAAAAACAAGTTTTTATCTCGTTTGTTAAACATAGGCTCAAAATATTTTTTTGTCTAAAACTACTGAACCGTTGAACAGGTTTGTTAAATGATTCCTTAGCAGTAAGACTTGTAATATTTATGGTACTTTGTAAAGACGAATACGTAATCCATTAATAAACATGTGCACTAGTTGCTTCACAATTGTCTTGTTTAGCATAATTTATGCGAAGATAAACATCGTGCGGTTTTTTACAAGTCAAAGCTTAACATTACACATCTATATTAAAAAGTGTTCATTTATGTGTCTTAATTTTACAGTAATCTGGTGGATTTTAAGTTCATACGCATGTACTATAAATAGATTTGTTACTTTAGACATTCAGCCGCCTTGAATATATTTACCATAAATTATTTAAATAACTTTGAAATCCCTCCTTAAAGACCATCTTCCAAAACAAAGTAAGCAACAAACAAAAATATTTACACGCTTAATCTCCTTGTTTTGTACCCGGGTGATTCAAATAAGCACTCAATGATCATTACGTAAGCGACCAATATGGCTTGTCTAATGTGTAAAGAAACTTGCGTTGCCCTGTGTACTGTGCCCACGCGTCTTGGCTGACATCATGCGACCTACTGCTCCGTTTGACGCAGCCTTCGACACTTATACGATGTCTAAACTTGATCATGAAAAAATTCAAACCTTGATCGCATTTATATTGAGCTATTATGTCATATCAGAGATTATGGATAAAAAGTACCAACGAGTGAGTCTAATGCAGTAGACAGAAATTGTACATAATTATGTTTTGTTTTATCAAATTATAACCTAATTTTTCGCTTGATTTTTATTTAGAAAGTTGTGAAATTGTCTTTGCTACCTTTGCAAATGCATTTTATTCTATTGAATCTTTATACGAGTATCTAAGACATATAAACGTAGTAAAAGTTTAAGAAAACATACGTTTTGTATACGAGGTTCAAAGTCCTTTATGAACATTTACGACGTGTCATTGTACAACAAAAGTCGCTAGTTCGGAGCACGCGATGTTCTACACAAAACTTTATCTGGTATTCGATCCAATAACTTTTCCCATTAAACTTTAATACCTTTTCCCATAACGTACGGTTGACTTGGAAAATGTTTTCATGGTATAAATCGATTTGCACGAAATTGACAGACGGAATAAAATACATCGTTGGTTTTGTTTTGTTATAAAATACGAGCCCTTCACGTTCTTAGAACTTAATTAATATTTGGTTTTAACCCTTTTTCTACTGAATTGTTTTATCATTTGATTTCTAGTAGTTTTCGTAATGCTTCTTACTTGTTAGTGTTATTAGACAACATTAAATTGTAACGCTAAGTGAAAGTAAGCCTCTCTAAAGGCAAACTCGCTCATCAAGGTTCACTTTCTAAAGCTTTTAAAGCATTTAAGAGTTAATTCTATTAGTAATTATACACTAGTATCGTTGAAATGATTAAATTAATCAGTCTTATTTTTATTTAGTATATAGAAACCAATTGTTTTAAGTTGCGCTGTTAAAACTTATGCATCTCTAAAACTTTTGCAACGACCCCTGAGTACAATGTGTGCATGTAAATACAAATAAACTATAACACCGAAGTAAATTATCATAGGGTTCTTGCAAAGCGGAACGAACCTTGAAAAGAGGAATATCGCGTGGTATATAGAAATATCGGGCTTCCATTGGCAGTTGTCACATGCATAGCTTCAACTCTGTCAAGGACGTGAAAACAATTCCGATGTATTGACAGCACGAAACGACAGCAGCACGGCGATAAGGGGCGCGTTCACAATGCTATTACTTGCACGTAAACAGTGATTTACTTATCTTATAAACGTATTAGAAGAGTATTAAGTTGACACAACTTATAAATATAGATAATAACTTCTTACTTTACAAAGAATTATTGAACAGATTTCATAAAGGTGTAGGTTCCCAATTTCATTCGTTTCATTTTAACAGAAAATGTAATGAAAAATGAATACCTATTTTCTCTGTTTCAGACATGTTATTATCTCCATAATACTATTCATTCAATTCATTTAAAAACCTGAAATGAATAAAGAAAACGATTGTTTACAGTATTCACCCATGCTTTTACTCGTATTTCAGACTCTTTTCTCTTGAATGTAGAAAGTCTTTGTTCGAGTATAGGTAGAAAAGATAAAAGGTCTTTGTGTGCCAGCCTTTATCAATGGTGGATGATGTCTGAAACGTTTCGACAGCGCAGCGGTGAATTTGCATTATATTTATTGTTCGATGTATACCTCGCTGAGCGCGCACCCCCTCTATCTGCAGATATGTTTTATACGATCAATGAAAAAGCATTTCTGTTTAGTGAGCGCAGTCTGCTGTTCTTTCAACGCTATGATTTAAATGGACTGCATTTACTTTTGTTTATTAGAATAAGTTCATACTTTCACAACGTAATTAGTGTATGTATGAATCAAAGTATTTACCGAATCGATTGAAATCTCAATAAAATTCAAAGATTTCGTCGTTCATTTAACTACAATTAATTCGCTCCTGGTGGCAAGTAAAGAAAGCAAAGTACAAGGCGCCCCCTAGCGGCCAGTTCCCGCTCTTCATTAACTGGCGCCGCGCGTTTTCTCTCGTGTTTCAATTAACTCGACACTCATTCAATTATATTATGTATTGTCCATTAATAATAACAACAATATGGATTAATGATACATGTGATACATGATACAATACTTACAAGGTTATTGTCTAATTAAGTTACTGCAAAATTTATTTTTACGTAAAATCTAGATTGTTACCTTAATGTGTCTGCAACTATGCATATTATTCGCAAACAATCAGACATATTTTAAATGTACAATCATGGATATGTTTTAGTTAGGACGATCTTGTTTAACCTTGGCCTCTTAGCAATTAGCGAGGGTGTATTGACCTCGGCTCATCAAACCTAGCCGGTAACACTGCTAGTTCCGTGTCCACAATGGCATCTAATAATGTACATACAAGCAATCAGACATTTTGTCTACTAATATGCAATCATTAGGAGACAATGCGTAAAAGAACTGTAAATGAGTATTAACTAACGAGATGTCGTTTGTTGTTCAGGCACTAAGAAGATGGAGTACAAGACCCGGCAGTGGCATGAGAAGTGCTTCTGCTGCGTAGTTTGCAAGAACCCTATCGGCACCAAGAGCTTCATCCCGCGCGAGCAGGAGATCTACTGCGCCGGCTGCTACGAGGACAAGTTCGCCACGCGATGCGTCAAGTGCAACAAGGTACCACTGACACTTTCATTCAACACAAATACCTACTTATAACATAAATAGGTATAGTTTACCATGAATTGCTTCTAGATCTGCCACTGCTAACTTACCAAATCAGTACTTTAAAAATAATCTGATATGTAAATCAGGGTACAAATAGAAACACGATTGCTAATTTGTTACCGCGAGTTAATTTATCATTCATTTTGTTGTTTTATTTGTTAGATAATAACTCAAGGAGGTGTGACATACAAGAACGAGCCGTGGCACCGCGAGTGCTTCACGTGCACGCACTGCGACACGTCGCTGGCGGGGCAGCGCTTCACATCGCGCGACGACAAGCCATACTGCGCTGACTGCTTCGGCGAACTCTTCGCCAAGCGCTGCACATCCTGCACCAAGCCCATTACTGGTACATATCATCTGTGCACATTATTCTGAAGGGAAGAATAGACACGAGTCCTTAAATTTTCTTTACTAAAATCATGTCATGATATTTCCAGGTATCGGCGGCACTCGCTTCATCTCGTTCGAGGACCGACACTGGCACAACGACTGCTTCATCTGCGCGCAGTGCAGCGCCTCGCTCGTCGGCAAGGGTTTCATCACCGACGGACAGGACATCATCTGCCCCGAGTGCGCGAAGCAGAAACTCATGTAAATACCCGCCTCGCCCCGCGCCCCGCGCCCCGTGCCTCGCCCTGCACACCGCACACGGACCGTACGCAACAAACACACAACATACACTTACTGGAAAATAAGATACACACACACAGCGAACAACGAACATCAACACGAGACTCTAAATATAAAATGACAACGATTTTCTCGCGATACGATCCAACCATGTGTGCATAGTCATTAACGCTTAACATCTCAACATTAAATTATCTTCGTTGGCGATTCTTTAAGAGCTAACATTTCAATATACGGTTGCGCTAATACTAATTTGTAAGGAGCTATCAAATGTGATGCGATGCCTTGACCTTAAGAGTCGTTTTGTAAAAGCATGATTCTACCACTATTTAATCTTATATATTAAATCTTCATCTTGTCTATTTACAAGATAGTAAAAAATTTTTAGATGTTTTTGGTAGAATTTTGTAGCTTTAGATCCGCCTCGCTTCGACTCGCAGGCTTACAGCTCGGTGTGTTACCGCTAAATGTATGGAATACTTACGATATTCTGTGCTTGTGCAGCGACAAAACGATTCTACCGTTAGTTGCAAACGCACGAGAGTGGTGCGCGGAAGGCGGCGCGGCCGCCGCACGCGGCTCCCTGCTAGACCTTGTCGACAAAATCAATTTCCGAAAGGTTCTCCCTAAATAACATCCGACCGATATTTTTATAAAGAAAACAAGAAAATCATAAAAAAAAATGTGGATGCACAAATAAAGTATTTAATTTCGCTTCATTTTACCGAATTTTTATTTAAGTTGTTTATATATATATTGTTTGTTTTTAACTGTTGTTACTAATTACGATACATCCACGCAAACCATATTTATGTAATTAGTTACGATCGCTAATCGCCGTATTATATCGCTTTGGCTGTTGTCTTAGACCTTTAGATAATTTTTGATATTGTCAATTCGTCTAGTGCAATTCACACGTTGCCTTAATAACATATCTAAGTCAATTTTATATATATATATATATATTATTTAATGATCATTGTCATTGAAAGATTTACACCCGCGTGCCGTGCATCGACCCGCGGTATATTTTCATGTTTATTGCCAGAGTACCCGCGACTCCGGCTGTTTCGTCGATATAATGCATAACATTGTATAAGTGTAAGAAATTTTAAACATAGTACGTGTTATATTTAAGTATTTATTTTTATGAGAAGGCACTTATTACGCGGAGGGGGAGGGGGCCGCCGGGGTTGCCAGTCGCGTCGTCGCGTAGTAGTAATGTTGCCATATGCCCGGCGGCCGGAGCTTCCTAACACTTAAATAAGCGACATGCGTCGATTAGTTTCTACTAATAAAATATTAAAACATTTTTCGTTGTCGAATAGGACATTGTTATGATAATGTAATTGAGATGTTATCAATATTTTTACATTATAATAATATTTTCTAGTGTTAGAGTTAAGTAACATCAGTTTCGAGATGACCACGACATGTTTGGGGATCACTTTATAATGGTTATTGTTAAGGATTAAATTATTCAGATGTTGAAAGTATATTTATAATAAATGTGTACACATATATAAACAAACCGCTTAGCTGTGTGATCTGATCTAATTAATCTTTGTATAATCTGTACCCGTATTTGTATAAACTATGAAACTTAAATAAAACTATTAAAAGTAACTTAATTGTGAGTTGTTATTATTTCACCTTTCCCTAAAACGTAGTTGTAGGTTTAGTAGTCATAAGGCCAAATACTGAAACGTCTAATAAGCTCCAAATTACATTAATAAAATTACATTGTGAATGGCGCTTACGAAGAGAATTGTTTAAGAATCGTTTTAATATTCGACCCATAATGTAACGGTTGTGGGACATAAATGAAAATATATCAAAACTTCATGTATTTATTACATAATATATTCAAAGAGATATACAACTTGTAGCTAATAGTCACAATAGTTCGAGATATGAATTTACAATGTTCTATAATAAAGCTACGCAATAAAGTTGATTATGTTTAAAGGCTGCAAAGGCTGCTGGTATACATTTTTAATTATTTTATTATATATAATTTACAATTTCGCACAATTACAATTTTAATAAATACATTTACACAGTAAAACTTAAAAGATCTCTTAACATTACACTATTCACTATGGCATAGTATGGATTTGATTTAAACATTGAGAATTAGTAAACGCATTTTAATTTATACTTTTTCTAATGATTTTTTTTTAATGTTTATTAATTTTACTTGTAAATAATTTCGTCCTGTATTTACAAGTTAAATTTTGTTTCAAACACAATGCTGTAAAGAAAATTCGATAATCTGTGGCACTATACTACACATTCAAGAATATTTTATTGATTACAGAGATCTTTCCTTAAAAAAAGTTTTTACCCTAATCAACCTAATCAGTAAACTTCCTAAAAACAAGTATTTTTTGTAGATCTTTTTGACCATTTACAAATAATGCTTTTAACTATAAGATCTTACAAAGCAAAAAGTAATTTTTTAATAAGAATAATATTTTTCTTTGGTTAACTTAAAAATACATTATGATACCTTTAAATCTTTGAATACAATGTTTGAATTCATTTTGTTATAACTATTTACATACAAATTCAGATAAAATTACACAAAATAAAGAAAAACTAATTTTGCATTTTAAATCTTTATATAATTTTTGAATGCCACAGATAGTCGGGCATGGTAACACTTTCCATTTTTTTTATATACTACTCCTAAAGTTTTCAGGAGAATTTAATAGATTTAATCAATTATGATAATTAAAAATCACTGAGAACACATTTATAGTGTTTAAACATGTTGATAGAGATGAATGCCTCATCTTAAGTACATATTTATACTTTTCTCTTCAATGAAAGATTAAAGAACAATGAAGCATATTAGAAGTGAATAATTATAGCATTATCATGAAAATCATATTATATGTACGAGAAAACATACATAGACTATCATATAAAACAAAAGTATATAAACTAAATTAAAAAATAATTATTGTGTGTATATCTTTTTATGTCAGGGCTGCAAATGAGCAAGCGGTCGCCTAAATTCGCCGAAATGACGCAACATTTGGCCATAGACATCCGCAATTTAATTTGAATTTGATCTATG
>DVQG01000140.1:0-19079 GCA_018231605.1 Papilio ambrax
GAGAAACAAAAAGAAAATTAACTATCATTTATTAATTATAACGAGTGGAATTAAAAAAAGATAATTAATATGTTTTAAACCTGAATCTTCGAGTTAAAGAAACTATTACTTATTTTACTTGAACTTATTTGAACTATACTTAGATTGATATGTTTAATAAATTACAGAAACAAGAGTGTCAACAAAATAAAGATGGATTACAAGGATATTGTAAGAGGGTTAATTAGTTAATCTGCGTTTAAACCAGAATGTTTATAAAGGTGGTCAGCTTTATAATACAATTTCAAAACAATGCCATTTTGCGGCTCGCTGCCTCCGTCTAGTAGGTACTTTTGCTCTCTTATTTATTACTTGCACAGTGAACGTGCTCAACGCGAATTTGTTTTCATAATATTTCTCGCGAGCGCCGCTTCAGCGTTATATGTTTGTATACATTTACACCATAAACGACCTTAAAGTTAGTAGATTTAGGTTTTAAAGTTGTAAAACAATTGTTATTCTCTTATAAGGACATAGCAACATTTGTCTATTTATTTGCTTTATTGCGACATTTTATAATATTCTACGTTTTTGCGATAAGACGCGAGGCGCTCATCTGTTCTGAAGAAAATCCTTTTTAAGTCATAAGTAACTTTCGAGATTATTGTCTTAGCTTTTCTTTTACCTTATTACAGTATGCAATTATGCAATCTTAGTGCACCATTTGAAGTTATGACAATAACTTTCAATAGTAAATGTTCTTAGGATGTGACGGAATAAAATGTCTATTAAAACAATAAAATACGAAAATTGGTAGTCGAAGATAAGGTAGTTCATATTTAATTATCCTATGTAACTTCTTAAACCATATACTTATCAAATATTCTTTAAAGAGAATTATATTAGTTCCGTTAAAAACAAGAATCATTTCCTATCTCTCAATTCATCAAAGTCCATTAGCTTATTGAATGATATATTTTTAACGTAAAGACGTAAAATTCTATTCGTATTTTTATTCCTAACATATACCGTATGTATCAATAATTCATTGTTTTCATTCTGGCATTTGCATTACAGTCTTGTTATAGATGATACCACAAATTGTTATACTTAAGATAATGTTCTATCCTCTGTCTGATCATATTCAATAAAGATTAAGCAATGCTTTTGACACAGGAATATGCATGTCTCCATAGATTACTAGCTATTGTTATAATGGAATCTATATTTTACTGTTGATTTAATTAAAGACTTTTTTTATAAGAAAAGGGGGCAAACGAGTTGCGGGAACACAGAGGAAGTCAACGAAGCCCTTGAACATCCTCAACACCAGAGGAACTACAAATGCTGACTTTTCTGATCCATAGAAATTGAAGTGAATGCTTTGTTGTTTGTGTACGTGATATTTGTCATAGTAAAGATCGTTTAATAAATTAAACAAATAAATGTACTTTCTTAAATCGTTGGTACCGGGAAGTACTCTATCAATCTTATAACCAATCCGGTTCACGACTGTTTTTTTTTATATTGGCTAGTCGTAACCTATTTTTCCTTAACGAATATATAAAGTCATTCGAATTTTCAATTTAAAAAGATAAATGTCATACCCTCCAGTTGTGCCGAACACCGCCTGATGCATGTAAAGTTTTCTAAGTAACGAAATGTTTCAAAATCGTTTTCGTTTCTTATTGTTTTCGATTACTAAAGTTCAATGGCAAGGGATGAAGAGACTGAAAGTTTGGACCCGAGGTCGATAGTTGAAATTGTATGGGCAGGTGTCTTTTTATCCTTCAACGATTATTTGAAAAAAGTTATACAACAAAAACTTTAAGGTAAATGGTTTAGTAGAAATTAAAAAGATGATTCATAGTAATTTATTTATTTATTTACAATAGGAAACCAACGTATCAATATATAGTAATTTGTATATTACGCATTACTTGTAAAAAAACCATGACATAAATAAAAATTTTAAACTCTTTCGCATTAACCCTTTCAAGTTTTTTTATTAAAGGCAAGGAAGCAATTAAAAAGGGTGACGAATGGTCAAGCGGCGAAGAGTTTCAATAAATTTTACTTAATATTACGACCCGACTGTGTGTTTAAACTGTTTATTGAATAATTAAAAATAATAACGTGAATTATTCATGCAATGCACGGAACTTACGAACAGGAAGGGTTTAAAAAAAATCGTGTAACATGTGCACGTAATTTTTTACTCGTTTGTATGTATAAACATAAAGTTAATGGATTAGTAACATACTATATCTTACTTATATTATAAAGGCGAAAGTTTAGATGGAGGGATGGATGGATGTTTGTCAGAGTTTGTAGCCTAAACGCCTAATCTCGATGAAATTTGGCATAGATGTAGAGGAGTCTAGAAGAACACATAGGCTACTCACTTTTTTCTTTTATAACACTAACATTTATGACGAAGAAAGATGATTCTAGATGAAGAAAATATACTTGAACATATTTATAGTAATGACATTAAACTTACGGATGTAGAACTCGGGGTAGTCAGAGACCAAAAATATTCCCGTGACTTCTCGGTTATGGAATTTAAAACATGAGCATACGGTGCCGTTACAGAAAAAAAGTATGACGTGTGACGTGAGTAAGTGCCGTAAGATAATTATCAGTAACGAGCTTACATTTATAAATATCATCTTTAATTAAAAACTACCAATAACCTAATTAAAAACATTTTGACGTAATGAATCTTCTTGATAAGTTTAAATTATAATTAAGTTATTAAGCTCTAAGTAGTAACTGGGTCGCAGCACTAGGTCATTTCAATTTGCGATACTCACGTTGACATGAATAGTATTAGTTTATTTTTGTTTGACGATAAAATAAATAGGTTAGGTTGAGTAATAGTAGTAGAGGTGTTTAATTTTTGCTTTTAATAAATTTTATACGAATAAAGGTGATTATAAATTGAACTTTAAAAAGAAATTTGATAATTTGAGAGTCAAGTTTTGATTTTCTTTGTATTTTAATATGAATTACATTTAATACTTAATGGGAAAGCAATAAAAGACTACATTAATCTACGCGCAATATGTAGGCATTTTAGTGTTTAATATCTGATAGTACTTGATATAATTATGGGAATAATACTTAAATTGCACGTAATATGTTAACTGTCAATAAATTTAAAATTATCCCAAAAACAACTGAATCTAATCACAGCTTAAGTTCGAATGTCAGAAAATCTATTAGTAATTATTACTATGTAGTGGAATAATTTAGTAGAACAAATCGCGCGAAGTAAATGCTCACCGGTTGGAGGTAGATAAGGGGTCCGGAAATTGCCTTGCAGTGGGAACCGAGTGGGCAGCGCTAGCTGGCGCAGGCAAATAGGTGATGGATCACGCGCTTGCATGACTAGCTAATTGTTACTTCAGGTCCGCTTGTAGTGCCGTGTCCGTCGTTGCGTGCCGACTCGGCCTTTCTTTCAAACTAATTCAAGGAGGACTTTTTATTGTGACACCTTAAGTGAGTCGTAGTTGAGTGTTTATTGCTATGGCACTCATTCTCCAAATGTTACGTCACTCCTTGAAACAATTGAACGCGATTTTTGTAATGGCATGTATACTTTGTGCTTCAAACGTAATAACAATATGATGTCGGCTACATACAACCTATACAATAATCCTGAATTCTCGATGTTAGTGATTTATGACACTTGACTGACAAGCAAATTCATCGCTTATGTTGATTCATAGCATTGCAAACATAAAATATAATTGTATTTTCAATTATTATTATGTCTTTCACTCAGCAGTGTTACTACACCGTAAGTGATACAAACGCATAGTCCTAGTTTATTTTATCTGCATGATAGAGTTTTCACACAGAGAAACGAAAATTTCAGTATTTTCAACAATTTGTCATAGTTATACATATCTAGAAACGTTTATGTTCACTCTTGTATGGTATGAAATATGAACCTAAGAATGATCAATGATATCTCGAAGTATTCTCCTCACTTTATCATTATTTCGAGATAATTTTTATCCAAGTTAAATATTGGTGTATTTATTGACCGTTATCGGTGCTCATTGAAACGACAGTGTGACGCGGCGATTGTTAGCGCAGTTTGTTTTTGATTTGGATCAACAAAGCGAAATGTGTTGGATGCATGCTCGCTGCAGACTTGCATTTGTTACACATCGCTGGTTCCGTGGCTCGCTAATAAATGGCGCAGCGGAAACGTCATAAATATTTTAATATTCTATGCTTCGTTCGCGTCAACGTGATGACCATTAAATACACATGTAACTTTTATGCTCTATAAAAATTGCACCAATTTAATCCCGTCAATGTAACTACATTTTAGTGACGTGTGAATATGGTATAGATTGTTATGTATTTTAGTGTAAATGTTTTATTTTACACTAGCTTTTGCCCCCGACTCTATCCGCGTGATATTTTAAAATAATAATGAAGAAATGGAAAAATGTAGCCTATGTTACTCACAGATAAATAACCTTTCTAACGGCGAAAGTATTTTTGAAATCGGCCCTATAGTTTTTAAACCTATTCATTACAATCATACAAAGTTTTCCTGTTTATAATATTAGTAAAGACATATGCCATTATTTTTACTGATGATGGTAATCGTTAGTATTTTTTTTACTGTAATGTTTCGACTAACACTTTGGGTGTAGAACTTTAATGGAAAAATATTCAACACTTTCTCACATTCCGAAAATAATTTCATTTTACAGGATTTTTTAGATTCTAAGTTAAATTTGAAATCCATCTCCATACTAATGTAGCCATGTAAGTGGGAGCAACGTGGCGGATGCACGCGATTGCCTCCGCTCGGCGCAGCTCTCGTAGGGCGGGCTGCAAGCGTTGAGTGTTGGGCGGGCGGCAGCGGCGCGGGCGACGGACTAGGGCGGCGATTCTTCCGCGCTTACAAACTGCAACTGAATGACACGATTATAACAGGCGAATGATTCGTCATTCAATTATTGAGTTATTGTTGAGCGTCAAGTATTGAATATTATCAATATTTTAAATGGATATTTCGATAAATCCGGCAAACCGAGTATAGTTTTTGATTCAATTACTTTTGACTACACTGAACATGAATTCCTTACAATGTATCGTATATATATCGAATCGTAATATATTTATATCATATAGTCAAAATATTATATAAGATATAGTCAAACTTTACGCATTTATAAATGCATCATAAGCAAGAATTTACAGATACATGTTACTGTTATAATATTAATGAGGTTGCTGTAAAAAAGAACCTCTGAGCTGTAATAAAATGGTATATGATAATTTTAGGGAAAGAGTCTAAAAAGAATACATTAAAAGCGATATCAAATGCATTGTGATCGTTCACTTGATTGATTAACGTCGCATACTAAAGAGGGCGTTGACGTATCCTCAAAAGCATCCGTCACTAGATAAACAAAATCATTTATTACGTATAGCCCTTAAGATAGTATTATTTGCTATATCAATGTATTATTCATGAAAATATACTTATAAAGATCATTATTATCATAAGATATTCACTAGCTTAGTACAATGCATGTTAAACATTTATCTTTTCGTAGATTAAATCCAATAAGTTAAAAAATCATAATATTATAATAAAAAAGACCTTAGAGTTTAAAACATGGAGAGCAACAATAAGTCCTTTTATTAATAGTCTCTAGACGCTGAAATTATTATTAAGATAAAAATAAACCATTTTCCTCCATTCCGCCGAAGTATTTAAAAAATTAACAGCTTCCAAGGGTACAATATGTTTTATTAAGAGGCATTTAATTTTTAGTCCGGAAAAATGTCTTAAAAAACGAAAATATAATCAGTTTTATATTTTTTAGGCGTGACTGTACTTAAAGTATAATATTAAAACTTTCTTAAACTGAATCGTCCTTAAGATTAAGTTCTTTTATCAGCAAGTCTAGATATATTGTTTGTCTACTATTTTTTCCAAACGAAACTAGGAACTATTACTAAAATTATAAACAACGGCACAGAAGACGGTATAACACTACTCATAAACAAAAGTCTATTACCAAAATAAGCTGTAACGGGGCCAACTTTACCGCCACTCGTAATCGCAACTTCGCGAAACGGGTAATAAATTAATGCTGGCTTATATCAGTAACGTGTGATCTAAACGACCTTTCAGATTACTTAACCAGTACGGAAGCGGGGAAATATATGTGCTGAATGAATGCGATGCCGAAATTGAACTATGAATGGTAACAGTAATTGTACACGAAGAAGGATGCCATTGTAATGGTTTGTTTGTTGTCATTGAAAAATGGAATTGTGGGTTTCTACTGGCTAAACACTACACACTGTCACCAATGTTATCAACCATAAGAAATCAAAATTGATTTAAGATGATAGTTTCCGATGTTCGAAGTATCCAATTAAAATGGATGAGTTTAAAATGAAAAACAATTATTTTTGCATAGATTATTTATTTCAATAGAACTATTAGTAGATTTTTACTAATATTTCCTTTAACCATTCCAACAAAGGTCTAGGCTTGTGCTACATGTTTTTCACGACAATAGTCGAATGCCGGGATTCGAACCCTCGTCCGCAAGATCGGTAGTCCGTACCCCAAACTATTAGGCTGTTGGCGCTTAATTATTAATTCGAAACGTATTGAAATTTAACTAAAGCCTAAATTAAACAACATACAAATAACTGTGGTCACAAAAATAAGACATCCGTTGATCCAAGAAAATATACTAAAAAGGAGTTACATTTACATTATTAAATTGTGTATTTCCTAGAGAGCAGTACATCGAATCTTACAAAACATATCGGAGGTTAGCAAATCCCTTAGAGAGAAGTTGTGCGGCTGCAAGTGCAGTTGGTTTTATTACATTTTCAATAGCGGGGCGGCAGATGATGCAATCCTAGGGAACCGACTGGTCGTTATTCGTTCTGTCGACATGTTGAACGCTCGTTTGTTCATCGCCTGCTCCGTGACAAATTCATATCGTTATTTGATAGTAATGGACCAATCGTATTCTTATTTCAAATCTTATATTTTAAATTTAGAACTGTTTTAGGTAACTAAAATGTTTGCTCAGTATAAAGACCGGTACATAAGCTCAGTTCCTATAGTTTTTTCATTAAATAGTTTTATTGTTGTTTGTGTCGAAATAATTAAAACTGTACAGTTCAAATGACAGTTAAAATTTTCCCTACATACGAACCGTTCCAAAAACTAAGGTTATGGTATCTTAGAGAAGTCTAATCCGGTCATATTTAATTTTATACATGTAAGCTTTACCTCGCTGTAAGTTGAAAATCATTAGCTATAAAATCAAAAAGAAAAATGTAGAAAATAGAAAACACAAAGATTTATTGACGCCATTTACCGCTTACAAATAAAAGTAAAGAAAAATTTAATAATATATTATAAAAATTTAACAAGCTACATTTATTCACTTGTTATCTGAGTCGTTAAATTTAACAATGTATGTAAATCACTTCATTGTTATTAAAAATGTCCACAATAATGGCTGCTATAAAGCTAACACGCTTTGCGTGTCGCTTTATACCTACGTACAGCATAAACGACCCTTTATAATTATACAAGTACTTTAAAGCATTAAGACAACACGTCGCCTATGTAAGTATATTTTAATAACTTTATAATTTCACTTCTTATTAAATTAATGCGAAAGTTTAAGATCGATGTTTGCAAGAGTTTGTAATCTAAACTGAACAGATTTCGATGAACTCACACCACCAGACTAGCCAATCCCATGAGTAGTACTCAATTTTTATTACAACTTGCGCCTCATATATTCGTGAAACACGACTATGCCATATTTTACTTAAATAGAATAATTTGATCCCAAATATAATGAAATGACAGTCGTAAACCTGAAGATAATTAGTAAAAGAAGTAGGTCAATAAATTCTATTACTAATACCAATCATGTTACTAATATGATACAAAACATTTAGCAAGTCATTCTCCCATGACAAGAAAGCAAAGTGCGAGTGTACTACACTCAAGAGCATTGAATCTGGATCACTTAAAATTTCTTTCTTCCATTCTTCTGTGTGAGATATTGAGAAACTAAGAAGTTTCAATACCTTAATTTAAAGATTGTTTAATTGTCTTTTAAACGGTTTATTTAATTAAGCTAGCATTCTTAGTTTACGAGATTTTAAGTTTTGTTAAGCGACCCGAAGTCAATGCTCTTGAGTATACTATCATACTTCGTATGAAGACTTTGGCAAACGCGTTACCCTTCATGCATCGGGAAATGGATACAGGAGGGTTTGTTTAATTTCTTTAAACCAACATAATGTTATAACAAAACAATTTGCATTATGCATCCTTAAGCAAAAGGCGGGGCAAGGGTCTGTCATTAATAATAGAGCGTAAAGTTAGGGGGCGTTTCCCGCCCCGAAGACGGGGTTAACAACCCTTGTTAAACACCGCGGAGGCAAACTAGTTTTATTTTCTGCTACAATGACTAGTGCATATTTATGTTTTCCTTCTTTTGAGGAAACTAATTTCGAGGCAAATAAGAAGAAACGCGACGTTCCATTTCTACTGAAAAGCCGAGGAAAGCTGTTTCGCAACGTACGCAGCAAGATTGTGTACTGAATTTTATAATTTTGCTTGTTATTTATTCAAATATTTGAAATTATATGTTTTGTTATCATGACTCACTTCAAAGAAACTTTTAAGTTTAGGAAAATATTACTACAATGGGTGAGGCTACATACATACATACACGGCAACAGTCAAATTATATAACTAACATTGTCAACTAATTAAATTATTAAGTCACTAATTGGAGCTAGCACAAGAAATTGAATATATGCATATTGTATATGTACGGAAACTTACATTTAATTTTCACTAATACGAACCCACCTCTTAAAACAGTGAAAATATTGTCATTGACTTTCGATACTTTTGTTATACAACAAACAATAAATAGAATTTAAAACCTTTTCAGATTTAAATTAGACAATTAATTAAGGTAATTGCGGGGTTTTGAGATTAATGTAACGCTTTATTTAACGAGCACAAAACACCGGAAGGAATACGGCTTTGTAAGGAAATATCGGTTAAAAAGGGAATTAGTGAAGGCAAGTAGGTTATAATTCATTTCGGGACTGTTGGCATCTAAATGCGAAGCGGTGCTCGCTGTCCGTGAAATTGGCCGCACATATTTTAAAAATGTTTTAGCAATCGTCGACGCTTCATTTTTCGAAAACTCAATTAACTCCGACATCATTTACTTACTTTTTTGTCAAAGTCATATAACCTCCTTTCATCAATGTTGTTAATAAGAATTAACCAGTAATAAATTTAATAAAATTGTTAACTTTCGTGTTATACGATTGCGTGTTGAAATATGTTTTAGTAGTATACTAGCTGTTGCCCGCGACTTCGTCCACGCAACATTAAGATATAAAAAAGTAGCCTATAATATGCCCATCTATGTCAGCTACCCTTCAGTGAGAGTCCGGTCGATATCGGTCCAGTCTTCTCGGAGATTACCTGGAACAACGCGACTTGCGGACAGACAGACAAAAAAAAATGAAATGCGATTTTCGTTATCAGTAACGCAAATACATTGTATTCCCAAAATGTGGAAATTTTCTTTTGATATTACAAACAGACATTCCAATTTTATTAAATGTAATATAGATTTTTATTAGTTAGTTTGCTTTGGAGGACGAAAACCCGGCGCGCCGACCCTACGGGAGTAGGATAAGGCAGATGAGATGATGATGATAGATTTTTACTAGTTAGAATAAACAAAAATTAAAATATACATTTCATATAATAGTTATTATAAAGTATACAGATTCTGACAGGTCATTAAATTAAAAATTCCTTCATCACTTAGTATGAATGCAGGATGATATATTTAGTAATATCTCCCAATAAATTGAATAAGAAACATCAAAAAGAATAAAAAACAACGCGAAAAAGTCTAAGCAATTCGTTAAAAGCGACAAAAATCTGGCTTCGAATCTCTCCCCGATCACAACCAATTCCACAAAATAACATACGGCGCTTTATAAAGCCTCGTTGCTAACGTATGAATTGTTTTGTTTGATTCAGCTATTAATTCATCCCTTTCTGTATCAAGAATGAAATGCAAAGCATAACGCCCGTGATTTTTGATTGGATTTTAGTTAACTGTTTTTATTTTCACGTTTGTTTAAGCGGACGTTTTAAAATGCCTTTTGAAGCTTTTTTTTTTCCCAGCCGGCAGACATTTGAAATCGGATGTGCGCGATGCGTATTCATTTCATATAGGATTTCATAAATGTCTGTAAATATTGAGTTTTTCACGTCTGCAAATTGAGTTGTTTTTTCTATAAAGTCCTTTATGAACGCTTTTTTATCAATGATTGAACAGTGTTTACTAATGGAAGATTATGAAAAAAAAATAGTTTTTTAAAAAGATGTATGATCTGAACAAGTTTTCATGTTTCTATTTTTTAAGGGCCTGTCCCACCAAATTGTAAATTGTGTGATAAAAATCCAATGTGTAAAATATGAGATGGAAATATCGGATTTTGTTCCCTTATCTCACAGTGAGTAATTTTTAAGCTATCTGAGCCTCTAGCACCCAGTGGTGGGACAGCCCTAAATTAGGTAAACAATTCCTTTCAGATAATCGCTTATTGCTAATCGCTGTTAAAAATCTTAATATTGAAAACGAAATTTCTTTTACAAGTCTAGACAAAGTTTTCGGTGTTTTTTTAATGAGATTCTTTTCTTTTCTATGTAAAGAAAAAGGGAATAAGTCATTAAAAGTGCCGGCGAAGCGTAAGAATAAGGCAGAGTCGAGTAAAAGTGGTCGAATCTCGCTGAAGCGGCTTCTTATCGAAAACTTTGAGCTAGTATGATATCTATCCAACGAACACTTATTAAACTTTACTTTGCCTTAGCGAGTGCGGACGTGAAATTTCTCTTATAGTTGTCGATTGTACAATCTTCCAGATGTAATGGTCGTCTGTAACAATAAAACTTTAAAGATTTTCAACGGTTTTCATCACTTTTATGAATTTTTTTATCGTTAAATACGAACTTTTAACAAGTTGTTTATATCTACTACTATGCTAGCTAACTATGCTTTATATTTATATACAACAGGGAGAAGGATCTAAAAAAAAATTGAGATCTTTGCGGAACACTTTTTACGCTTTTCTTCAATTTTATTTTAATTAACTAATAATTATGTATGATTGTGATTTTTTGTTTGTTTAAGTACTATTACAGTATTGTATTATCTGTGGTTAAGGTGTATACAGGGTGTTGCAACATCAAATACAATACAAATGTGATATTTGCTTAGTGGTACAATATTTTTGGCTCAGTAACAACATTGTCGCTGAAAGCCACACAATACGGTTCACAATTTACGTCACATCCCGCAGATAAATTCAACTTGGCTGTTCTCAGGACCACTGTGAGAATGTAATGAGACGTCTCAACGCTTCGATTGACCGCCTCTTCCATTCTCGGATCCAATTCACTTGATTTTTATTCTTTTACTCCTTTTTATATAGTACAAAGAAAATACGGTCGCAATTTGTTCATCGAGTGTATTGAAAAGTTTTATTTCTTTACAATTACGTTGAAAATATATTTTTAGTATTGAAAAATGTCTTTGTTGATTTTATAACAACTATTCACTCATTACATCTAAGCATAGATGAATCGGTACGCAAATTTCTTCAATGATCTCTCGAGATAATAAAGTAATTGGTCAGTAACGTAATTTGATTAAAATTTAATACTTAAATGTTATTTTTAAAATGTAAACATTATAAAGACTGTCGCAAACATCCTGTTTCAAGCTTACTTTTAATTAATTTAAAACCATAGACCTGTTAAAACTATGTGTTTCATACACCTCCAGACATACGGAAGTTACCCTATTTAGTAAAGATTTAATTTTGTTTTGTTTAATATAAACTGCAGTAAATTATTACACATTAAAGGGTAAGCTAATAATGCCAACTGCCTCGCTTATAACTGCTGTCGAAATTAATAGCGACTTTAGTGATGTGCGCATTATTTTATTTATGATGTCGATATACACGTTTCATGTATATCGAAAAATAATGCTAATACTTTTCGTTTATATGAAACAATACTGTATTATAAACGTTTAGTGAAAAAGATTTTTGGTTAGAATTAAAAAGAAAATATTTCAATTAGGTATTATAATAGTAGTAGTAGAAGTAGTAGTAGTGGCTTCCTATAATAAAATCTCTGACTAAAAAGAGTCGATAATTTTACATTTAAATTAATCACTTGCATTCATGAGTAGTAGACTATATTTATTAAAAAATCTGAGTACATTTAGATATCGTGTTAATTATCATGTTGTTAAAAAATATTATTAAAAAATAGTAAAGCGTAGTTTGAAGTGCGGCGGAGATTCCTGGCGCGTTATTGCGTAGCCCTCACTATAAGCTCCGTCTATTGCAAAACTCATTAAAATTACACACAGGCACAAAAGGATAGGTAGAGTGCTCAACAACAACGCGACTCGCCCTTTGCCCTGACAATTTGTTGCATTAATGAATTTACATTTTTGAATTACTAAATGTTCTTGATAGTAATTACTTGGGCAGAATTTTAATAAGTTTAGAATATTTAATTGAATTCTACTATGAAAAGAAAAGTACGAAGGTAACTCGCAAGTAATAATAACAAATTTCTATGAAATAATACTGCAATTAAAGAAAATACATATATAATTGTATTTATGAAAAGTTGTAAAATCAACGAACAAAGATTGTGTTATTTGAATTTAGCAGAAGATGTTATGATTAAATAACATATTTCTAATCACACGCAAGAAAAAGTAATAAAAAGGTATCTAGAAACTGCAAATACTAAGTCAACAGTTAGGGAATAAATGACAGTACTCGTAATTTCCATATACTACCGGTGAAATGATAGAGGCAATAAACGGTCTCGTGACACTGTCAAACCATCAGTCGACCATAATTAACATGTTCTATTGGAGGCATAGTAGTGGCGCACAATGCGAGTTCACACGTCTACCGGACAGCCCTATAGTTGTACGTATCGCGCACAATTGCCAGATAAATGGCCATGGCTATTCACGTCACTAGCAATACGTCATTTCGGAGAAATTATTAACATTATTAAATGAGTTAAGGGCCAAATATCACTCGATATTTAATTAGTATACTGCAGTGGACACGAGTAAATTGCGAAACAACGTAACTATTTTACACCGCAATATTCGATTCTAAAATGATTGAAATATTTTTATGTCCTTTGAGGCTTAATAAACTTATACATTTTCAAGACCTGTCTCGTTTTCTTTTATTTATGGTCTTACGCTTCAACCTAATCCGAAGCCAACAATGCTCAAAGTACAAAAAAGAGTTCCTATTTCATTAATCTTTGCTTGATATTTTGAATCTTACATGTAATGTATTTTATAGACAATGATTTAGTTATCTTATAATTCAATTACCAAAAAAAAAACATTAAAATTGTCCTTTCATGTTATTTATTATTTTTAAAACTATCTACAGTTGGAGAATAGCTGGATATTTCTAGAAATGATCGAATCTAGGGGCGTTCGATTTTACAAAGACAAATTACTTAGAAATCAATTTTGGGAAGTACGGTGCCGCGGCCGGGGCAATCGAATAGCGCCTCGCTGCTATATTGCGAACGTAATAAACTGCTACGAAGCGGGATTATTTCCACTCGAACCAATATGGTCGGCGAGAAATCTAAACCCACCACCAACAGACTCCACAAAAAGTTATAAAAGTATTTTGGACAGATGAACTAAGAATGTTAGTTATTTTTAATATTTAACTGTGTATTGTGCGCCCGCATCGTCGCAAATACGTAATATGTTTTAATAAAAGGCCCTTAATTGAACAGTGTATGTACTAAAAGCTTTACATAGTCGCCTGGGCTCAAAGGGCCGGCGCGAGCAGTGTGTCGGTTTAATTTGAATATTTGCAGTGCGATCGGTATCCGCTTCGTTAACATAATAGTTACTATACATCTCGCTTAGAATAGTTAGTATAGTCGCTGGTTGTGAGCAATTTTAAACACAAAGTAATAAATAAAAATCGATTTAAAATGCATATCGATAAAAGCTTAAAAATTCGTGCTGGATTTATGTTTTTAATTATTCGAATGAATTTATTTATTAAACAAAAAGCATCTGTTTTCTGTACAATGCAACCCCTTTATTTTTTTGTCATGATTGCTTGATGTATTCGTTTATTTTTATAAAAATGTAAAACAGAAAGCTTTTCCAAGTAACAAAGACAACGCTCTCTGTTGAATAGAAAATTCTCTCATATGTATATAAAAATGCAATCTAGAATTTCTATCAGTATATACAGTTGTCGATATAAATCTTCCAATTGCTAAAATGCATTCGTTGTTCGCTGAAACCGTTATGAATATTTTAGTTTGGCGATACAACGGCCCGTATTCAATGAGGCACTTGCGGTTCAAACTGAAGTATTTCATATTCTGCAATCTCTTTCAGTTGGCAGACAATGTGAGACGCGCGGGAACGCATCACTCAACGTCACAGCTCGACGTATATTTTTGCATCCTCACAATACTTAGAGGGAAATAATTTCTATTGTCAGTAAGTCTGTGCCTACGCAATGGTGTGCCGTAAAATCTACGCTCATACATTGTTTAGATTTACTTTTTTTTACTCTTTTCGACGAATTCAAACCTTACCTGGCAGACTCTTTTATGCGTTTACACTTTTGAAATCTATAGGGGAATCCCCCAGACGGTTGAGTTACGTAAATAAATCAAAACAGTTTGACATTGAATTTTTTTCACGAGCAGAATTGTGTATTCCTTCCAGACTACTTCTTGTAATTAAAAAAGTTTAATCTTTTTAAAACACACAGTTCACGCTGTTTTCGTCGTATTTGTTTTTAAATTGCCGAAACCATTGTTTTAAAATAATTTGATTGTATAGGAGTTGTATATCAATTTTTAATTTTTAAATCTTGATTAGCTATTTGTCTCAATATCGAATGACAAAGCTATCCAAAAACCATTCCAAAGTATTACAAAACATACCGTCTATCTGCTTGACCATTACAACTGCTTATTAATCAAACATTATAGGAAATGTGGCGAGAATAAAATATAGCAATTCGTATTCCGCAAACCGCGCTGTCAAGGGCGATGATGTATTTGAACGTTTTCATGGGTACTGAGCGCTTTGTCAAAGTCGGCTATTAAAGGTTATCACTCAATGCTCGCAGCCCTCACTACTGCTTTCAACCACACCAAATATTCTCAACCCATTAATTCTAAGACGCCGAGACCTTAATTAGAGAAACATTTTGCATTTGTCAGCCAAAAACAAAAACAAATAAAAACGTAAAGACAAAATAATCGCAAACTAAATGATTGTTTAATACATTGGTGTTTGGAACGAATCATTCCAAAGTTTTTAAATTGTCAAGATTTAAGTCTAGAATGTTCTATATTTTTCTGGCTTTAATAAAATTAAACCAAATCATATTAACATGTTGGTTTCTAAGTTACTAATTGGATTACGAAAGTTATATTGATAAGTAAAACTCTGTACAAACATAATATAAAATTTGTAATCTGCGTAACTGTTAACCATTGCGTTGCGTATATCAAACGTTAATTAAAACCAATGAAAGCAGTTAGACAATGTAACGATTACCCAGCGGAACGTATACAAACCGCAGCATACAATAGAAAAGTTTATTACAGTACCCGCGGGTAAGTCAGGTTTCTCGTTAAGAGGTAAATATTTGCCGAGCGAGCGGCAACGTGTGAGCACGGGTAAATAATGAAGCCTACGTCTCGTCTCCTGCGTAACGAGATCAATGTTTGCCGACTACCAGCGAAAGTAATTAAGAGTTTAACACGACTACATAATAACACAATTTTATGGAACTCAACACTTGCTTGCTATATTATGTTTGGTTATTTTTATTTTAAGTTTAACGTATGCAAACATTTTACCACGTTTGCTGATATTTGCCAGTTATTTTCATGCTGGAAGCACCATAAATTATTGGAGAAGGCCTGTATCCAGCAGTAGACAAATAAAAGCTGATGATGAAGTATCATCATCATTATGATCTTCCTCCTTATCATCTCCCGTAGGGTTGGTGCAACAGGTTTTTAATCTCCACATAACTCTTTCATCCGTCATTTCACTCCCTTCTTGGTCAAATATTCAATTATTTTCATGCAAACGTTGGACACAAAAAGTTAAAGTTAGGCTATATTTTTGGAAAAGAGTAATTTATTAAAACAATTCTGGTTGGCCGAAAACATTTTAACCGGATTTAAAATATAGCAAGCAATGAATCTTGTCGGTGAAAAATTGTTTCAGTCGTCGTCCGGCCTACATAACGTCCGATAACACGACGGACGCTACGTATCTACATATTTGTCTTAATAAAACAACATGCGGTCAGTTGACCGTAGCCCAGATATCCGGACAGATCCGCGACCTACGCTCTGTCAATGTCCGGCCCTTCGAGTTTTCAAATCCGCATTAACGGACATGTTCGAATTTAAAGCTTTTCCGGATGTGGCGAGAACCCAAACCAATGCCTGTATTTTGTACTTTGTTAACTTATTTATTTGAAATTCTTAATTGAAAAATTTACAGTAATTCCTGTAACAAGTTGCAACTTTCTGTAAATAAAAAAATGTGAATTTTGCTCACATTTAAGAAATCTTACAAAAGGATCATCTTAATCTATACTTATATTATAAAGAGGAAAGATTTGTATTTTTGTATTTATTGAAATACCTAAAAACTACTGTGCCGATTTAAAAATCCTTTCATCATTAGAAAGCTATGTTATCGCGGAGTAACGTGAGCTATATTTTTAAATTTAACGTAGACGAAGTCGCGAGCAACAGCTAGTGATTAATATATTCATAATATTTAAATCATGCTTCGATTTATCACTAGGCAGTTTTGCCTCTAGAAGAATTTAAAAATGTCTTTTTAATCTTAAGGTAAAAACTTTTCAGTAGTAGCTTGTAAAGATTGCGGGAAGTAGATGTCCGGTTTGATAGAGTAATCCCCGGCCGGGGCTGTCAATGTGGCGAGCGCTGGCCGATAGTCACCGGGATTAGCCGACACATGTCCCGGATTACTGAGGAAGTATTTTCTTTACATCGAAAAAATTAAATAAAAATATATCGCTCTTATTTAACGCGTGTACATTTGATATGGGTTACAATAGTGTTTTTTTTACGTTTGAAATTCTGTGCTATGAAGATTGAATGGAAACGAAACATATTTTGTGGCAGTTATTACTTATTTAAATTTAAATTAAACATTTCTACAGATTAAGAACAATATCCACTAAAACTCTATAAATTTTACTGCTAATAAGTATTTAGATAGTAACTTAAAACTTTTACCATAAAAACTATTCTTGTAAACTGTAACTAAGTTAGATAATAAAATAGTTTATAGTACAAGAAACAAATGAATTTCAAAATAAATGTAACATGCATTAAAATTTACAAGCAGTATTAAATAAACAACAATTTAAGCGGGAACAATCATAAATATCTCCATATGTCACACTTCTAATTATTGCTTTAAACCATTTCAAAACTAACCGCGTATACGAAACTAATTTAGAATTATACAAACAATATAATTAAACTTAACAGAGCGTTCAGCCGTGCTCTTGAATGTACGCAAATTGAATAGATTACTCGAAACTGGCACTAAATAATAAAATGCCATTTAATTTAGTTGTACATTCTAAATTATATCATAGTTTTTAATTTAATATGCACATACATTTGCATTCACTCAAGAACTACATAAACATAAAAAAAAAAACATTACACACATTTAATTTGTAGACAGCATGTTCGAGTAACAACTTAAAAAACTACCGCAGAACTTTTTAACGTACCGATGCAGAAAATCCAAACGAATTAAAACTTTACTCTCCGACAAATCAAAACGAAATAGGCCAATAAAAAGAAAGTAACCGAGCAAATGTCTAAATACAGCTAACCCTCCGTTTCCCATTTAAAAAGTTCAGTTAATATTATGCACCTGGATTCAAGAAGAGGGAGATTAGGTAAGTGAACGAAATAATTTCGACCATAAATTCAACTTTTATAACTGCTGGTGAAATAGATGGTCCTGTTCTCATGCCAATATGACATCATCTAACTTTTTCCTATTATTTTTAACGATGACGTTGTTAAAAGTTCCCTTTA
Source organism: Papilio ambrax (assembly GCA_018231605.1). Classification (NCBI taxonomy): domain Eukaryota; kingdom Metazoa; phylum Arthropoda; class Insecta; order Lepidoptera; family Papilionidae; genus Papilio; species Papilio ambrax. The sequence continues at coordinate 18,275 of DVQG01000140.1, forward strand.
CCTAACGCAAAAGAAACATTTTCCTAAAATGTATAACAGTTGATCATTTTACTTATGACTAGCTATTGCTTGCGACTTCGCCCGCGTGGAATTAAAAAATATACCCTATGTTACTCACAGATGGATTACCTTGCTAACGATGAAAGATTTTTTTAAATCGGCCAAGTAGTTTGTGAGTTATTCCAATACATAAAAAAATACAAATCTTTCCTCTTTGTAATATTAGTATAGATGTCTACATTTACAACCAAAATAAGAACTAATTTTTCCCGTCATATCATCATATTGTTATTGTACCTTTATTTTACTTTTACAAAAATTAATTAAACTAACGAATGGCAAATAGATAAAAACGAATATGAGGTTTATTAACTATTGTAAAAACAATCCAAATACTTTTGTGTTTGATTAAATTACTTTCAAGTTTTAACATGTATAGGAAACCTTTGGACCTTTCGGCGATAACATTTACATACGAGTCTTATAACGTTGGTACATTGCTTTGCTTTCAAACACATCGCATAGCGACTCGCAACAACTAGGAAACTCTCAAGTCAAAGTTGCCAGATGCCTGGGGCCAAATCCATAAGAGTATTTTGTCACATGATCGCTTCCACGATTTGCCAAGAAAATAGAGAAAATTCGAACTGAAATGTTTAATACTGGCTGTTACTTGAGATTTCGTCTACGTGAATGACTGTCACTAATAATGTTGCTTTTGAATGGTGAAAGAATTTTTGAAATCGGTCCAGCACTTTTTGAGTCATTTCATTAAAAACAAAAATACAAGTATTTCCACTGCATA
>DVQG01000141.1:0-19065 GCA_018231605.1 Papilio ambrax
GTGGAAGAACATTATAGTATTAGTATAGATAGATTAATCAAGGCTTAATTAGCGTTGAAGAAATGAATGTTTTTGATTAGAAAATTCAATGAAAATATGTATGTTATTAGCAGTGAGGCGTCGAGTAGTCTGCGGCGGCGGAACACGAGCGAGCCGCCCGAGGACGCGCCGGCGAAGAAGCGACACGCAAGAAAATCGTCAAATCAGTGGAATGCTATCAGGAGGTCTCTATTCAAGCCAGTTACTCTTACATTTGGCTTCCTACTCGTCGGCATCTTTATATACTCATATGTGAAACACTAGATATATTCGTTTGTGTTATATTTTTATGTGTGAATTTGAAAGATAAAAGATTAACTCAGCTTTAATGCTCCGTCTAATTTGGAGCTCTGGTATATTATTTATAGCATAGGATGTCTTTTAACCAGATAGAACGAGATACTGGATGCAAATAAGAAGACGTCACGAGGTGTGGGTGCCTTGCTAGAAGCTTTTGCCCGGCATGATTCGACTGTTCGGGCTGGGGATTGAACTAGAGAGTATTTTGTTAGACGGAATATTAAAACTAAGAAATATTATTGGGGAATAAAATGTAATAGAAAAGGACCCGACACCGAGCAACGTGTATGAATGGATTTTTAAATGGAAGCCTGAAAGAGATGTGCTAGGACCGCGGAGGTCCGAAATGTACCTACCCCTCTGGGTCACGGGCGTGAGTTGTATTGTTTTTGTTGTTATCTTCTAAAATAAACCATCTTAGCGGTCTTAACACGTAGGTTTAATGTCTTCATCGCCGCTTGTGAAATCTTAATACAAGATTTAATTACCGTGCCCGTGTAATGTGTATATAAATAGTAGAAATGATCGATTTAAATTACGGGTCTTTATTATAATTGACATCGCGCATCATTTCATCACAATATTCATCACACCTTTGATACAAAATAATAATAATCAATATTTATCGTTAAATTTAAGAAATATTTAAATCCAGAACACCAATAGTGTTTTAATAGATAACAATACAATTGTTTCATGATCATTTATGTAAATATGTAGGTTTATTGATAAGACATTTCGAGAGCCAGTTACAATTTCTTAATATACATATGAATATTTAACTTATAATTTTTATATCGAAGTAAATATACATTGTCCTATTTAATCGAAATACTCTAGTATGTATTACTAACGTCCTATATGTAATGTTACAAAAAGACTTACGAAATATAACCACTCGTACCAAATAAGACCTTTACAGAAACACCAATACTGCCTATATATGTATTTATAACTAGCACTTTAGATTACTATATTTAACCTTCGACATAATATCATTGTTTTTTTTGTTTTTTGTAATTTATAAGTTAGTTTGCAAGAAATATGTAATTGTGTCCGTGCGTTTGCACAAATTAGCTGATATCATTTTACAACAATATCATTTGTGAAATATTTACAGGTATTGAATATTATATAAAATAATTTAATTCAATTATGTAATTTAAACTAATATGAGCTTAATCTCATTAGATAAATATTAGCATGTAGTTAGTTTGTGTGTGTTTGTGTAATATTTAAATTTATTCATATATAGACTGAATTCTTTTTATCAAAACTATGATTTTATCATAAAACAAGCGATGTTTAAGAAAGTCGACGGTCTATGATCATATATACATATGATTAGTTTATAGATTGATGTTTCGGACAAAATCAGCTTATTGTCGATTCTTGTATTAGTGTTTTATTAAAATTCCAAATAAAATGCATTTCAAATACTAAGAATGTAAAGTCATCATTTCTTAAGTAAGGGAAAGCAAAGAGAATTGCATTTTGTCGACTTTTTATAAGAATGTTGTTTTATAGTGAAATCATGTTAATTGTTCATCGTAAATACTGTATTTGTAAATAAGTACAAACACACACAAATAGATAAATTAAGGTAGAAGCCGCGTGTGTCGAGTAATCAATGATAATATTCGTATGAAATTATAATTATGTAAAACTTAGTTATGTATGTAGAAGCTGCTTGGAATGTAAGCAGTACAATTAGGGAGGATTTTATCAAACATTGACTGTTTATATAATATAATTATTTTAGTTTTAGTCTCGCAACTTATGCAACTGTGGAATTGCAAATGTGTTAGGCACAAATATACATTTTTTTTTGTGTATCGAATCTTTTTTGTTATGTGAATTGAATTATGATTGATTTGTACAGAATATGAATTCATTTGTAAACTTGTTAATTCATTAATAATGAATTCATGTTAATAATATCCTCACGTGATTTTTTGTCATGTTTTTTTGTCTTTCACAACAATTAATAAAGCAGAAGGCATTTCAAGTTCAGTGAAATCAACTCATCTAGTGCGTTCGTATTAATAATTAAAGATTAAGGGCTAGTGTTAGGATATACCTGTATATGCCAGGATTAAAATTAATAAAGTTAAATAAAACAGGGCTGTGCAGAACTCTCCAACTGTTCACTGTTCTTGTGATTGGCTAAAATTTTGGATTACCGAAATTGTGCAAAGGATGAATATTAAAGGGCGAGTTAGTGGTTAAATGTTGTGTCGTTGTCGTTAAATACATTGTAAGCAAAATGCTTGTGTCCCTTATTGCTGAATCCCGCCGCTGAGCCACATTCCGCTTTGCCACAATTTTATTATTTCATGTATAAAGTAACAATATCCCAATTAAATAAACGAAAATCTGGTAATATGTGTTTTAAGCAATTTTTTAATAAGCACAATGTTGCAGTAACACTTTTGTATATTTAAAGTTGATTAGCTCTTAGAATGTTTGTATAATATAATTAATATAATATGTATAAAACAATATTGACAATTCTCTATTAACCTATTGTCAAATATGCATAACTTAAAGCAATTAGCCCGATGGGCGAGTCTTAACAATATATTGAAAAGTATAGGATTGTAGTGCAAAGCTATGTATACATATGTTACTGTAAGGCCACGAACTCCGGTCGATGAGATTTAAAAAACTACGTGGTAAAAGTCCGTCAGTGAAAAGTACCTAAATCTTGATAATTTATCAATTGTATACAGCGAAATGAACGCAATATTTCATGCTTCCCGTATATTTGGTTGTCGTACTTTACAGTAACATTATATACTAAAAGTTGGATAAATAATGTTAATCTAATAGATTCTATGTAATGCGTATTATGTGGCATGTATAAAACATTACATACATTAACTTTCTATTAATTTAAAACAATACCATTTAAGAGAACCAGCTAGAATTCCTCATATTTAGGATCTTCGTGAACAAAATAATCTCCCTCAATTTAGGTTCTTCGGAAATGCGAGTTATGGCAACACTGCCGATTTATTATTCTGATAAGCTAGGACAGAATTTGTTCTGATAAATTACAACAGAAGTTGTCAATTATTCAGATAACTAGATTTAGGACTGAGCTATTAAATGCTGAAATACTAAATTTCTCACCTGTCTTCTGTGTGGTCATTTTGTTTCACCGGTTGAGTTGGCAATTCTGGCAGACATCAAGGATGCCCCGTGCTATACCGCTGTTATACCTATACAAATTATGTTCAATGTGAAACAAATTGAACAGTTGATTTATGATGCTCTGGTAAATTAGGAAATATCGTAAAGTATTAACGTGGAGAGTGGATTGCATTTCACCAGGAAGCAGTCCAAGAGCGCCCTCTCTTCTATCGATGGAATGTGCTGACAAGGGTAAGGAGGCTAGGCTGTCGTTAAGAAACTACCATTATTAATCAATACGTTTATTTTAAATTAAACACATATTTCTCAATTGCTACAGTGTTTTATAAGTTTCAAACATTGCACGTTCTAAGATGTACATCAATATGGAGTAACAGTAGTGATGAATGGCACAACTATGGAAATGGCACCTACATAGAACATATTCTCGATTCGGTATTTGACATTGCCAAGACTTACCTGTAATATATAATTTATTTTAATTCAATCAACAGATTTAACATTAAATTTAAAATCTAGATTAGAAAACTTTCTTCGCAAGAATTCCTTTTACTTTATTCCTTATTAGCACACATCTGTTACCAATATTTATGTTTAATCCCAATACAAGGTCACTCATGCACATCGTTTTGTCGATCAATTAAAATAACATCGCTTCGTTAAAAGACTACGAATATATTATTCTGATTAAAACATTTCATATTACATAAAGACAACACAGATTCTAGTATCATTTGATACGTAATTCTAACATTTTTTAATCCTTTGCGGTGTTACACTTAAAGAAAAATTGCCTTTTTCCTTGCAACGAGACAAACGCCACCTCTTACAAAGAGGTAGCAGTGAGTTGCGCAAACGCCGGGACGAATATCAAAAGCAATTCGTGCACAAATGACCGACCTTTTGCGTACATACACATTTATTAGCTTCCTTAAGGTTATTGTCGTCTCAATGCCAACAAAAGGTTCAAGGGAGTATTTAAGTTGGAACACCGCTAGATTACCCGATTGAATATAGAGGTACTCATGATTGTTTAATAACTTCTATTTTGTTTTTTTCGATTTTTATAGTCTACCTAGTGTTAGATCAACTTTTGTATTTCTTGCCTGCTTAAGAGACGACGATTCGATAAAATGCTAAAGACTATCGAGATATCGTCGTATTTAATTTTAATTAAAGATAAGCTTTGCTTCTTCTCTTAGACACCAGTTAAATTTATTCATATTTCATTTAATACAAAAGACGAAACGTCACGTACATTATTAATAATAAAACTAGTCCATATTAATCCTTTTATTCTTCTTGTCTTCATAATTTCTGCAGTATTTTTTTAATCAATAGCAAAAAGATCCTATTGTTAAAATATTTTTTTAATATTACATGTGCTATACTTTAAGTAATGTTTAAATTTATTAAGATTGTTGTCTATTTTTTAATTGAATTATTAGAAAATATATCTTTAAATATCGTGCCCATACTTCTATTTTAATATCTTAATATGGCATTTTCATAACAATCAATATATGATTTTATCATTTTTAATAAAAAGATAAATATTTTATATATTATTTGCATGGACATTCCCAAATCATATTGGACTATACCATAGAGTTCAACATTACTTAATTTTTCTTTTGCATTTTGTAACACTCCATATTGCATAAACCTTTATAAAAATATTTTTAACATCTTATTAAGTAGATTATTTTTATGAAAATTTCGATTTTCGATAACACAATACCTTCAAGGCAAGAGGTACAAGTATTCCTTTAAGAAAATTGAAAGTACTGCAATACCATTTCTTACAAACTAGTCTTTATTTTGGATTAAAAAAAATATTTACATATTAATAGTTCTCGGCACTGAAAGAATATTAGAAAATGTTAAATACTCTATCACGCCAAATTTTCCATTTTTTGTAGACTACAAATTCGTAATGTTTGTCAACAAAAAATCCATCAATCACCATCACTACACATCCCTACAGATGGTCTCGGAGCCTACCCTTAGTTAGGGTGACATCAAAAAATACTAATTATAAATCTGTACATGTTAACACGATATTTTGCTTTGATATACAAGTTTCGGAGACTAGGAGCGGAATGAGACAGAAACTAGACCGATATTAACATCGAAAAAACTGTCGCAGAAGAATCCCTTCAACGACCACAATTGAACAGCACTGTTTGCAGACATTTGATAGATGCCGATAAGTGATCTACAAACATTTTTAATCCTTGAATCACATAGAAAGTTCGGTCTAGCTATCGCAAATACCTTAAAGTGTTTCAAGGTACTTTGGCACACCCTATGCGATAAGCCTCTAGACAAAGTTCAATTATTTAAGCAACTAGATTATTAATATTAAATCAAAGATAAAAGTATGAAAAGACTGCCAATGCTATTACATTGGAGTGAAACGATTACAAAATAGAAAAAAAATTAACTCTTTTTGTCTTATCGCATTTTAAAAATGCTACTAAATATTATCCATACATATATCACCGCTGCCTTTAACACTCCTATAAGGTAACACTATTCTGTGCACCATTAAACATTACCACAAACTACTTTAAATTATTACATACTTAATTTATATAGAACGTGTTTTAAAATGGCCACTGCTACATGTTCTCATGCCAAAAATATTTATGTACATACATTTTTGTCAATTTGCTTAAATATGCAAATACAATTTCTATTATATATACATCACTTGAGAAAATATTTTTATTCTATAACCATTATATGATTTTGTCATATTTTAAGTAACGTAAAAATCTTAGTTTAATTTCGAAATCTTCTCACATTGTAGATATTACAGATAATAAAATTGTAAGTTTTAGATATGTTTACATTACTTTACAAAAATTACAATTTTGGTTTGGTGAGTGTAACTGCTCAAACAACAGAGTGTAAAATTTACATATTAGTATGTACATTGAAGTGTAGATACACATCTGTTATAGATGTATTAGAAAATATATAGGGCAAGATTAGTACATCAACAGTTATAACACTAAAAAGTCCACGAATAAAACTGACGTCAATTCACATACATTATTTAAAAAATTAAAAACACACATATTTGAAAAAAAAAACTGACTACGATAAAATTATAATAACCAACATTTTATATTAATTAAAACGATAGAAACTTGTGGACAAGACTGCAACCACTGTATAGAATAAATGTCAATGTTAAAAACATGCACTGTTAATTGTTCGGATCGTTGTAAGAATTTAAAAATGTAATACTTAAAGTACAAACGTTGAAGACAAGCAAATCGATATCGTTAACAGAAGTCAACACTGAATCGCAACAATGCACTGAATGTCATTTGAATCGAATTAACGCTGTTTTCTGCAATCATTGTTTGCATTTGCGTTAGTATCACTTTTTGATGTGACTGGGGTTCGCCGTGGGGCGTACTGTATGATTCATCTGGCGCTTGCGTTCGATTCGGCTTCCGGCAGGTCATGGTACTCATGGAAGCAGGGTACAATGCAGAGGTTGGTGCGGCATTCGGGGCAATGGTACTGTGTCTTGCGGCGCAGGATTCTGCCGCACTCGTCGACCGTGTTCCAGCAGAAGTTGCAGCTGAGAGGGGGGCCATCACGCACCGCAGGTGTGTGGCTCGCGCGCTGCGTCTGAACGCCGCCCTCACCCATTTGCATATCGAACGACGTTGCAGTTGAAGTTGCGGTTGATGACTGACGATCAACTAATCGTATCAGCAGCGAACCAACCTCACGTTCCTGTGGCTTCAAACGCCGGCTCTAGTAAATAGATAAAAATATAAATACACAACGGACATAAGTTAAAAAGTATTAAATGTTGTTTGCTAGGTTTTTTATACTACATGTGGTTACAATTAAGGCTTGCCATCGACATATTATGATAATATCCCCTGAAATAATTTCTGTTAGGTCTATTAACATCTACATTTTTTTGTAAGTTAGGTTTGTTGTTGAAGTACCCACCTTGTTAGAGGTATATTGAGGGTAAGACTCATGTTTCTGCAACACCGGCAGGGCAGCGAGAGGTGCGGGTTCAGACATTTGCTTCCTCATTTCACGTTCATCGGGGACTCGGCTTTGACGTTTTGAGAACTTCGAGCGACGCAAGCGTAGACTCGATTCAGAAGCAAACGCATCTGAGAAATTATTGATCTTATAATAAACTAGCTAAACCCGACAAACGTTGATACACTGTAGATTAAACCTTCATTAATTACAAAACAATTTAAAACATGTAAGCAAAGTTAAAAGTTATATCAAAATGTTTGCAGTAGATTAGTGCATAGATTAGGAACAAACGTCATTTATAAAATTTAGATACAAAAAAAAGTGATAATTGCACCGATAACGCATTATCTCATTTGACTATAATTAGTCGATTTTCTGTTACTCTTTACTAAATCAATTGCGTAGACCCTAAAGATATACCTATCAGAAAATGACGTGCAAAATTATAATAAGTAAAAATATCGTAACTATTATTGGAAACTAATGGATTAAAAAAGAAAATAAAAAAGCAATAATTTTAAAAAACATTGTATTTTAATAGTCATTAGAAAAATTGCATCTGTGAGAATTAAAAAAAATGAAATTTTTACATTCTTCGTTATTATTCAGTAAACGTTTAGTATCAATTATATAATTATACAGTACATTACAAGTAACTTGTTCTTCTACATTTATACATACACCTATATACATGTTGTAATCACCTTATTCAATAACCGCTATGATGTTTGCGTACTGTTACATACAATATCCATTACGATGTATACAGCCATACATAACAGATACTACCCTAATTAACATAAGTCTACATAAGCTATACTACCTAAGATATTAATTTCACACTAACCTCTAAAAGTTGCCATTCGGCTACCAAAAAATGATATATAATACTGTCAGTACAATCACTCTATCACACTAAAAATAACTGGTAAAAATTTATATAAGTACAAAAGAGGCATTTCATATTGTAGAAAATAAATAAATGTAATATTTAAGAGTGCGTTCTCATTAGAAGTTTGTGTTGTAAACATTGTAAAATCAGTCAAAAATAAAAGAGATCTTTGCATAAGTAATATTATAAAGTCGATGTATCAACTAAGAAAATAATACTAATTGTTAAAACAATCATACCTGACTATTATTAATTACATTTTAGACGTTACGATTTGCATTTTTATCACCTGTTACTGCGTATGTCATTGCTACAGTCCAATAACAGTAATGTACAAACTATCATGATATATATTGGGCATTCAGTTCTACCCTATCAAGCAAAACTATTTTTAACTATTGCTTTTGGTAATTACTCTAATTGAAACTTGTACACCTAACAGTCAACATAAAAGTAAACACTGAGTTTTTTTAATATAAAAAATAAACGTTTACAAAATTGAAGAAAATTAACGCGATATACTAATAACATGTACTTTATAATTACAATGTAGTAAGAATCCATGATTTTGGATGCTTTTGTCTACATTTTATTGGTATAAAAGCATACTAATTTGAGTAAATTTCATAAACTACAATTGGTTATGCGTAGTTTAAAAGATGTAAATTTGGAATGAAGTAAATTTGCTTTATAACCCTCATTTACCAGATTATTTCACATTATGTCAAATAAATAAGAAAATTTAACGCTACAAATAATTTTGTGAGTAAAAATAATTATTCATTTCGTCAGTATAGAAAATTAATGTATAGCTTTTCAATTTAAATTACTGCGATATGTACAACATTAATATTAAAAATGTATATACGATTACATAGGTAAAGTCTGTCCAAATAATGCAATAGCCTAACCTATAAAAGTACGGTAAAGTTATCTTAAAAGCCTAAAATGTAAATGCAAGTGCCGGTAATCATAACAAAAGCAAGGAATTGTAAAATATTAGTAAATAGCGGAATCCATTATTCGCATAATTATATTCATTAGAAGATTTTGTTAAAAATCGTTTGTTTTCTAATTATACAGTAATATAAAATACGTAAATAATAATTTCCGTTCGCAAAATGAAGTATGATTGAATTTCATTGCTATTTTCGTTGCACTACATACGATGCATGTAGAAGCAAGCAATCGATATAGACTACACTATTTTGAAACAAATAGTTTTAATGATTCTAACAAAATATAGACAAACCTGTAAGTTTCTTACTTCTACATTCATTGTATGATAATGTATAAACGATGTTAGAGTTAACATAGGTAAAAACTAAAAACAATTTTAGTCATTTCATAAAAAAAATCGAAATATGTATCTTATTTTTGTGTATAAAAATAATTGTTTATAATATTTGATAATCACTGAATTGTTCATCATATTAATCATCTAAATGCTATTACAATAATTATATATTCGAGGGCAATAATAAATGCAATAAAAGGACATCACAAATACTTATAAAATTAAAAGTAAAAAAAAAACTTACCATACTAAGGAAAAAAAGAGGTAAGGCCATTTTTGTAAATGTTCCATATTTTAAGTGACTTACTAATGGAGGTAGTTTAAAATCAAAACATTCTTACCTACCAGTCATGCATTCAATATAAAATGTAATGAAAAGATATCTTGTGATTGAGAAAAGTTCTACATGACAATATGTACATAAAAAATCATCACCGTTACAATCTAAAAGGATTTAGTATAAAAAAGGCTGAATTTTATATTTTTCGTCAATTATCATAACTTAAATAGCTACTGAGATCTAAACATAAATTACTGATTATGGCAAATATACGCCCGTCTCGTGGACATATAAGGTCCAGTATCACATTCATTTTAATATAATTAACTTCGAGGGTTATATGTTAAATGTATATAGTAATACTGGACGCTTAGGGTAACATTATTTACAGAGGCATGTGCATGTAGAGATCGTAGCAGGGTTGGGGCGCGAGAGGCGCGAGGGTTGCGGGGGGCGCGGGGGGTGCGGGGGGCGCAGTGCCCACCTCCGCACCCTGCCACTCGTGTCACAAGGAGAATGACTCATCACCCCCCGGCCCGCAAGCCGCGTTCTATTGAATCGAATTAAAGTTCATCCCGAGAATGTTCAAGGGAGAATGGTGAGTAACACCCTGCAGAGGGAAGTCCAAAGGCCGGGAGTCAATGAAACCCACTGGTACGGAATGCGGCGGGCATATTAAAGCCATCTGTTGATCCTGTTGCTGAACTTCTTCCTTTGGTTCTGGCGGCGGAGTGGTGTGCTCGCGTTTTATCCTGTTCTTAATACTAGGTCGGTTGTTGGGATATCCCTTCTTCTTGTACTCGAGCCATAGTGTCCTATTGTTCACTCCGAACATGCGTGCCGCTTTACAGAAACCAATGCCGCCGAAACGGACAGCTTCTAGTGCCCTCTGGAAGTTCTCTTCGGACTGTGGGTTTGTTGTGCGACGTCGTTTGGGCTGAGTTTGTGGCACCACTTCTTGTGCGGTTTGTGCTTCTGGGAAACAGCTGGGTCCCGGCGAGGGTCCAGTCACTCCGAGCCCTTGGCCGTAGTCGTTCATGTCAGGGTCATTCATATGCGGGTTGATGACATTGTTCATGTATATGCTGTGGTCAGGTTGCAGACCGCCGCCACCGCCGCCGCCGACGCAAGCATTCGAGTATCGTGGGTATGTGTGCTCCATCATACTCCATTGGCCTCCTGGGAAGAGAGATAAATGATTTTGTAAAACATTACTACGATTTTATTACAAAATTAAATATATAAACAAGTAATTCATTTCAATATACATTTCATTGATCTCCCTTCCCTGAAAATAAAGATTTGCCCAAACATTGATGAATCAATTTACTACAAAAAATGTAATTTTGTTAAGATAATTCGAAATTAATTGAGATTTAGAGGCAGAAGTTAAAAAACTCGTTATTTAAATGTTTCATTTGTATGGTGTTATTTATTTACTAAGAAATGCTAATTAAACTGTCTTGAATTAAAAATAATAATAATTAAACATTGATAATAAACTAAAAAAAACTTTACTTAAAACATAAAAGTAACTTGGATTAGATAGGAGTATAATTTAAAGACTCATTTTAAATTTAATTTTATTAAAATACTTTCAGTAATAATGCCACCATAGTTGAAATTGTGTTGGATATTTTTCTTTTTTCTTTGTATAATTGCATGTCAGTTATTTCATTATCTCCACATTCTCTATGAAACATTCATTTCTTGCTGTAAATGGTCTAAGGTCCACTTGGATTTCTAGTATTAGAAATATCTTTTAAAATCTCTTCATAAATTCATGACTTCACCTGGAACAAAGAAATATAGAATGGTAAAGAACAATCATCAAACTGCAGCACTATTATAGTGACATTCAATATAGGTGTAATTTATCATTTAACAACAAAAATAAGATACTTACCTTTCTCACTTAATTATTTGTATCAACCAAACATTGATGCAAACATGGAAAGTTTCATTAACTAAATATTTAATTTCCAATATTCGATTGTTATCAGCTACTAAGTTCACAATGAGGAACTTAAAGCCTACCGTAAATTAGGGTTGAAGACCTTAGTCAACCACTCTGAAACCTGCATGTTGACTTCAATTATTTTGAATTTCTTCGCAGATATGTGGAGCTTGCATAACTGTGTTTCCTTTCACTGTTAGAATATGTACATGTGTAAATCTAAAAATACCTTAGTACATAAGATTCAAACCCAAGAGTAATTACAAAACGAGTGATGAACCCCTAAACCACAGACCTTCTATGAGGATGTTTGAATTAAAACTGCTTATACTGCCTATTTAAATTGACAAGCTGTACTTTAAAACATTGCCTATGTTACTCACAGATAAATTACCTTTGAAATGGTGAAAGAAGTTTCAAAATCGGCACAGTACTTTTTACGTGAATTAATACATACAATAATCGAAAAATACAAATCTTTCCACTTGTATATTAGTATAGCTAATGGCTGGAGATGAGAAAATAAACTTTTCAATCCACCTCTTTTGTAAATATTTATATAAAAAGAGTGCAATATAAATGCTTACCTTCACTGTCAAAAGCTTCTTAAATGTATGGTCAATAAATCACAGATTGAAAATTATCACATACAATAAATCAGAAATTTTTAGGTTATATCTTACGGTAGTTTTAAATTACGTTCAATTTGATATTATATTTAAATTTCAAGGTTTTTCTTCATAATATAATTTTTAATTCTTATTTAAAATAATATGAAATGGACAAACCTTGTGGAATAATAGCTGAATTGTTATCCAACGACAACTGGTCCACATGCAGGCTGTGTTGATCAGTCGGCTGCAAAAGTTATTCACAACATTTAATGACAATAATATATCATACCCAAGTCTCAATGAGGTACGCAGAGATTGTAATATTTCTTTCACACTTTCTTTGACACTAAATAAAAGTGGTTAATTTAATTTACAATAATAATCCTTAGTTTAAAAATATACTTCAGATTTCATTGAGTAAAGTATTAATTATAATAGTTGTTATCAAAATAAGATCACAAACCTGTTGTACATTCTCCATTTGCTCATCTTGGAAATCCCTCATGCGTCTTTGTTGTGGCACACTGCTCAAGGTGATTGAATCTCCTCGCACTAAATCAACAGACTGTCCCGGTTCATCATTTCTATTTTCTTCCGGTACCATGTTCAAAGATGTTGAACCAGTTGAACTCTTTCGTCGTCTGTGGACAATAATGTTTATTGTAAATAATGAAACATTGTCCCTACCTTTTACTAAACCTCTATGAATTTTTTGGTATACTATCATGTATCACTTGTGATTTGTTTTTTTTTTACAAAATAACTAATTTCAAGATAAATGGCAGCTATTCTGCAACAAACAAAAAAGGAGTCGCATAAATCGTATCATAAATCGCTGCGTAATTGATGTACATACATAAAAAATCGATCGAATTGAGAACCATCTCCTTTTTGAAGTTGGTTAAAAACTTACAACTATGCAAGAAAATCACATAATTTTCAATTGAATTAAGAAGTATATATTAAAATAGCATAGCTTCCTGTCAATGGTAGTTTTTAAATACTGTTATTTACTATCAATAATATCTATTTTAAAAAGTTACTAGTCAGTATAACTTGCACCACTGCAAAAGGTGTTGGTAAAATGGTTATTATACCACACTTATTACAATATACTTTATAGCTATTTTAATAATAAATTAACTTCATAATTCCTCGATACTTAATAGTAGCACATTATCATTATTCCCTATATCTTATGTGAGATATAAGAGTTGACACTCCAGAAACATATTATTATATACTGGAATGGAAAACAAAAAAAATATACATATCATATAGTCTAGACTGAAGATATTTAAATCTTTATATCTCCGTGCCTGTATAAATTCTGACATTAACATATTGGGTCAACTGAAAGACGAACAGAGGTTGATAAGAGGACTTATTCTGACATTTTAAAGTACAGAATAAAAATGATCTTCCACAGTTTTTATATGCAATACAGATACTGTGCAGTAACAATATTTGGCGTTATTCTATAAGGCATTATATTCCATTTTAAATTAATGCCTCAATCATGTAAATACACAAACATCACTTTCATGCATTGCACAATTATCAGGAAAGTAAATCACTTATATTATTTCAAAATGATATTACATGATTAGCTAAAAACAAATAAGGTAAAACCATAAAGATATATGAATTAACTAACTAATAAACTAACCTTCTACGTTTGTTTGAAGGCGAGGCAGCCGGTGAAGATGAGTGTCTTTGGGAGTCTATTGAGTCACCCGGGGACTGGAAGTCTGCAGAAGTCCCCTGGGAACGTGTCAGAGAAGTGGATTCTGGCATTTCTGTGAGCCCTTTGATTTTCAAGAGCTTTGCTGTATCAAGTACCTGTTAACAAAAACCAAAGTGTTGTAATCTTATTAGATCTGTTAATAATAGAAAAACATCTTTACAATATACAATTTACTATTATTTAATCTAACAATAGCTTACTTGTGGTAGTTGTTCTTCGGTTACATTTACTTCACCATAGTACATAAAGTCTACCATGGTACGAAGGTCAGAATATGATACATCTTTAAGAATCACAATTGGATGCCTTGAAGGATTGTCAACTAAAACAGCCTGAAAACACAATACATGATACAATTAAATGAAACATGTAAACAGTGTGTCATACTTGGTAAGAGTTAACTTATGTTTATATAACATTTACAACTGACAAAGAAGATTAAGTAGGCTATTTATTACCTGAAAATAAGTACTGCAAGCAGACAACACCACTTTATGTGCTTTTAAATGCTTGCCCTCCGCAGCCAATGTGACATCTACAAGGGTTTGTGTATTCAACAATGTAGTGAACATTGATATGAAGTTAGGTTGATGGTTATTCCAACGCAAGCTGTACTGTTGCGACATTCTAACTTTCTGAAACGATACATTAAAATTACAACTTTTACTTAAGCATGGATTAAGTTGAAATAGTTTATTACATGAAAGTTAAATTTCAGAAGAAAGAAAGAATTGAAATGACAATGTTTAAATGGATCTATATTTAATTTGTATGAAGTCATCATATAATACTAACCTTTTATATTATTTGTTGCTTTTATGAATCAGGCACCTTACTGAAAAAAAAATGGGGTAATTATTAATACTAACATCAATTCATAAAAACATAACAGCAATAAACTATAAAAATAGTTCGCTCATACACAAAATGCATTTTTGAAATATTCACAATAGCATGTACACGCACGCAACAATTAGTATAATAACCTGAATTTCTTCAACAGTTGCAATATTCTAAATCTTATATAATGTGCATGCTCATCTCTTTTTTTTTTCAACCAATAGTAGACCCAATTTCATATATAGGTATTTAAAAAATAAAGTGAAGTCAACAACAGCCAATGACACAATAACAAAAATTTAGAAAAAACTTATTTTTTATATTTCCAGAGTTTTAATTTTGTAATCATACTAGCTTTCGCCCGCGACTCCGTCGGCATGGAATTAAAAAAACTAAGTAGCCTATGTGTTCTTCCAGACTTAACTCTACATCTATGCCAAATTTCATTGTGATCCGTTCAGCTGTTTAGGCTACAAATTCTAACAAACATCCATCCGTCCATCTAAACTTTCGCATTTATAATATTAGTAAGATTAGATGCTGTTGAATTTGGATTCAATATTTCATATTGTAATGCCACATCAAACCATAGAACTGCTTCAACCATAAATCTTAATTTAAAATACAAATAAATAGTAAGGCTTTTGTCTTTTAAATATTTAAGTAATTCATAAACATTTGGTGATAATTGGGTGACAGAAAAATTCGCATATTCTGCTTAACAAAAAAGCTATAATCAACTTGACGAAAACTTGATTAAGTTTATTTATTATGCTAACATGTAGAGCAGATGGCAAATAAAGAAATCGAATATTTGAAAATCTTCTAAAATTAATTTTAAACTAAGAAAATATAAATAACTTCAATAAGAAAATTTGCAATGAGCATTAGGGAAATAAATGTTTCACTCAAAAATTATTCAACTTCGTGTTTATTGTTTATAAAGATAGCAGGTAAAATTCGCAATAGAATGCAATCAGCATTTGTCAGAATCTGAATGTCATATGAAGTTGGTAGACTTTGTTATACAACTATGTATCAACATATGATTCTTATAATAACAGCATAAATATTTAAACATTTTCACACAGCTAACCGTTTAATCAAGAATAATAGACTTAACAACCTTATTTACTTTAGCACTAAATCTTCAACAACACCGAACACAAGCTACCAAGATCAATCTACGCAACGAACGACCAATGCGCAACAAAAAAAAAACTGAAAAACACTTCTTACACCGGATGAAAATGTGAATATTTCAAAGGATCGCATCAGTTTTAGAAATCATATTCAATTTTATGTACATTCTCAAATACGAAAAAAAAAAGAGTCCAATCCTTGAATAGTGATGAGGCCACCCGTAAAAATGACATCAATCAATAACAATGCAAAGTCGAAACATGTCACTTATTGCAATTAAACTTAAAACTTACCCATGCTCTATTTTTTATAACTTATAGCTTTTTTATTACACTTTTAGCATGAATTATAAGTAAATAATTATCACTTCAACCCACGCTAACAATCTAACAATACCAGCAAAACCCACGCCGATCAATGTTGCCACTTGGAGTAAAACAAATTCTACCATTCATAATTTCTGTATTCATAAACTACCAATGTACAATAAAATTATTAGAATTAAGAATTTTATACGCTAAAAGCCAGTTTATTTTCCTCTTTCCGCCTGAAAGTCGGAAATTAATTTTATAAACCTATGGTGAATTAGACAGAGTCCACTAAAGGATTAAAACTCATATTTGGTTACTAATTGGAATTGTAAGTGCTTTTTTATCAAAATGTCTGATAGATAGAAGATGTTCTAGTATCTATTCATGTGAATACCACAACGGTTATCATTTTACCACTTCTGTTTCAAAATTTTTGTATACTACAGTTATCGCCACAACACTTCACAGTTATGGCCATAGGCCGAAGTAAAGTTTCGTTCCACCCAAAATTCTTGTAAATTGTTTTCTGTCTTTATGATATAATGAACAAATAACTAATTTTATGAGAATTCCGAAATAAAAACATCTACATGAATGTTAAATTGATTCTATTACTATTACTTTATCTTTACTAACTTAGTTTTTAAAATAACGTAGTTAGATTAGGACGCAGAATAATTGCTATTTCTTAAAACTTAAAAACCATGTTTCAAAGGAATTTCTTATGCTATTTATTATTGAAAAAGGTGTATGGATGAAACAATAAAATTTCAGCAATTGACACAAATATTTTGATTTAAATTATTTTCTAAAGACCTGTGAGATTAATCACCTTTAAAATGCGAATAGTACATTGCTTATAATAATACATTATAGTAAATAAAATGATTTAGATTACTTTTTGATTTTATAGAAATTAATATCAGTTGCAGATGTCCATGGGCGAAAATCAAGTAGAATAACGCGGTCCGCTGCTCGTTTACCCCTTCTACTATAAAATACACAACAAAATTACAAATCCTTCCTCTTTATGATATAAGTATAGACAAAAGCAAGACAAATAAAAATTATTTAACACCTATTGTAGTCATTAAAGGGTGAACCGTACCTACACCCCAGGTGTGGGCCAAACTTGTTTTGGGTGGACTGAAACTCAGTTTATAGGGGTTTCATTCCAATTAAATATTATTTTTATGTTTTATACAATATAAGATTTTATGTGCAAATAAAATATCTAAATTTATTGTAAATATATTTTCATTTATTTTACTCTCAAATAAAGATCATTACAAAGAGTATCGTAACTCAATCCGAAAAGTGGACTGTAACTATCTGATCTCCCTGTTAAAATATCGATCTTTAACTCGCTATAACGCCCATTGCGAAAAGATTTTGGAGACCTTCGGTGAAATATATTATTCCTGTAAGTAAAAGACCAGATTATTTTTTTTTTGCACATGTTATGAACTAATTATCGTTTCATATACCAAAGATTTATATGAAATATCACATAAAATTCCTCGTTTACCTATATGCAGCCTAATTCGAATATTTGAAAAATATTTCAGAATTTAATTTCTTGTCATTATCAGTCGTAGAACGGAATGTATATAAGAAAACGACATTGGTGTTTTTCTGTCCTTGTAAATAAAACCGTAATATTTATAAATTTTGCGAAGATCGAAGTCTGAAATAAAGGAAATCATCTTTGGCAGGCAAGGTATTTTATATGTGTTGTATATATATATATAATAAAAAGCTGAGCGTTTAGGTGTAATAATTAAAAAAATATATATGTTTTGACATATCGCAGAGATATGTAATTAAGATAAAGTAGTAATTAATTTTGGCTTCAAAAAATGTAATGAGTTTATTTGTTAGTTTATCAAAAATGCAGTACTACCATTCCAGAAAAGCGCGTTGTATACTTATAGATATGACCTTCAAGACTTGGAAGGTCAAAACAATGTTTATATAATTTGAGTAGAATTCTTTTGTTTTCTCAGTGGCCGTTTGAATGATCAGCGTCGTTATTCGTCCATTGTCCTTGTTTACTTGCTGGCTTCTATATTCATAACATGCGGTGGTGTTAACAAGTTATCACGTATTTCTTGTCTTCTTGCTATTTTTAGAGTTCAGATTGTAATAAAGTGTCTTCATTAAAGGTATTTACTGGCACGTTATACATAGCTCGACAATATTTTTGATATACAGTAAAACGGAAAAGAGGTAAATCTTTATTTATTTTTATGTTTGTAACATACAGATATTTAGCTAAATAATATGAACGCAATCTGCTTGATTTTCAATAATTAGCTTCGTCATATTTTACTAATTACGATAGTCAACTATGGTCAAGTTACTGAGATTAACGCTCGGCCATTTTCCTTATAGTGTATTCTACTCTTTTTTGACCGACTTCCCAAAAGAAGGAGGTACTCAATTCGTCTGTATGTTTTT
>DVQG01000142.1:0-18956 GCA_018231605.1 Papilio ambrax
TGCCGGCCCATTCGTGCTAAGATGTTAAAGCGGGCACTACCACTGTAAAAACTTGGCAGGATTACTTTAAAAAAAATAATTGAGATCTAGTAATCTAAGATTGATGAATGAAAGCCTGAAAATGGACAATATCGCGGATAATTTACGATTACGAGTATAAATAAAAAGTTATTGAAATCTCATAACTTGTTACATTAAATTAATATAATTAAAAAATATGTAATTTTTGATACGGCATTCAATTCTATTTTAGGGTAGCTTAATTCGTTAAAAAGTGGTTTAAATTTAAAGTAATAAATTATTGAGATACACAAACACAATAGGAGATGAAGGAAATGAAAACAAATAATATAGGTGATAAAAAACCAGCGAACGGTTCTAACATTGAACGGCATCAAAATGGCGAAGTGTGAATTATTTATAATGGTCAAGTCACGTTCAGGTTAGCAGAATCAGTTTGTTCTCAATCGGCGGATTTGCGATTCTAATCGGATGTGTACGGTTAGGCTGAGCCGTCGAACGGCACGGCCTTGCGAGATTTGTGAATACGAGCGCCGGTTGCAAAGCGGATGCAATAGCGGCGGGGCGTGCACGCGAGCTCGCGAGCGCTTGCCACTCCGCCCGCCGCCTCACCGCACTACTTGTAGTCAACCTTGCCCCAAAAATCCCTGACCCACATTATGTGCAAGACAAAATGCAGCAGGCGTTTTTATCGCCACCGTTCTCCTTGGAAGCAGTTCATTAGTCAGTTACGGAGAAAAAGCATGATCTCGTATTGCTAAATTAAACAACGACTCAGCCGGGCATTACGATCTTTTATAGCACAGGTACCTACCTACCTATTCACTAAATTAAAGTACCTTGCTTTATAAATAGCATTAGGTAATGAACTTAGGATGTAGGTCTCTAGAACTAGATGAGTAGATATTGTGCGGGCCCACTTGGCGACTTGGCGCTGACTCAGTGCGACCGGGTCGCGATCCTCGGTGCGGCCCGTGTTCGCCCTATTAAACTTTTTGCAAATCGATTGCATACGATACAACACGCATCGAGCATACCTATGATTTGTGATGATTAAACCTGCGCTTGATCACGATCTCACCTGACGAGAAGTGGTGATAATCCAAAGATGACCACAATGATTTTTAACATAACTAAAATAAAAGCTAATTCACTAAATACCGTTATGTTTTTCGTGGTACAATAAAATAATTAGTGTATGTAGGTCGGCGGCTGTCGCTGTAAGGAAGTGATCGTTGCGTAGCGAAGTCGATGGTGATGCAAGACTGAGCCGCGAACGATTTATTTATCACGGTTGTTAGGCTCCGTTGACGCTACGGCGCCGAACGCCGAGAACCGATCGAAATGACGTCATAATGTAGAGGAATGACAATTTCAGAATCGACGTCATAGATCGGTGGCGGGAGCGTCGCGTCGCCGCTTGTGAGTGCGACATAGCTATGACGTCACGGGAAGCGTTTGCCGCCCTGCAGCGGTGGGGGCGTCGCGCCGTCCGCCGTGCCGTTCTCGACTTTCATCAAATCTCGCATAGTGCGTTACGCAATTAAACGAGAAATCTGCGCAAGGACGTGGCCGTTGTTTCGACACGCGATTCGAGTCGATGCCATAATCTCATCGTTTACGTGCGACGCTTAGAAAAGTGAGCGTTTCACCTTGGGATGCCAACGAGCGCGGTCGCCTCTCTATTCTTGGATATCGAAATAGCGTTAAATACGATCGAGAGGTCGGGCACCGAGGTGGCGAACACGCAGGCGTCGCGACCCAGCCTGACCCAAAAACGGACTGTCCCGCCGCGCCCGCGCCCCTCCCGCTCCCTCTGATAACGGATATAGGGAACCTGTTCACTGCGCGAACATAACACACGCATGGCGAATAGAACCGTTATTCTTTGACCTGCCAGCGACGATGTGTTTATGAGTAGCGCGCAACTAGCATTGACATTGCTAAGTGTATTTATGATTAACATATTACATTATGTGCCTAGCAAACTGTTACTATCACTCAGTATGTGCCAAGGCCGTAAAATGAATGAATAAATCGTTCCTCAGTATATTGTAATGAAGACTTATGATGACATAATTATGAAATGTTTGAATCGGAAACGATGTAGAACTAGGACATATGATAGATACTAAAAAAAAGTAACAATTTTCGGTTCTCGAGCACAAATATTGTAAAATAAATAAGGTCGAAGTGTAACATCATTAACTCGCTGCTTCGGCGAAAAATTCGAATCGGTGAGTCGGGCCGATGTTTTCATGTCACGAAAAAGGAAAACGCAAGTGGAGGCCGGGTTTCGAATGCGGGCGATGCGTCGTCACCGGTTCAATATCAGAAATACTGGGTCAGTGGGTCAGCGTGCCGGCGGGCGCCTCCCTCCCGCGCCGCCCGCACCCACCCACCGCACCTTGTTGTTATAACTTACATCTTCGCATTATTCAAAGTTAGTTATAGTTTTTCAATGTTACACACGATATTACTATAGATTTGTAGTGTCGGAACAGTATGCGAAGCTAGTTTCCAACAGATTTTGGCTTCAAAACAACTTTTGAAAGATCAAGGTCGATAATTAAAAAGAAGTTACACACGATCCGAGTCGGCGAGGTTACCGAAATACTCGTAAGCGGGTATGGCGACATCCGCCCACGTGCTAACGGTTCTGGTGCGTTACTGTTAAATCGGAACCCGAAAACGAGTTATTTTGCGCCGCTGACTCAGCATTCACGCTCCGTTCCAGACGCCCGGATGAAACACTCACAATACCTGGTTACATTGTTTTATTGATCTTCGTTAACCCTAAAACATTATGAATAAACGTTTTCCCAATAAACTATTTTATCTCTCATCTCGCAAAATATTCAAAGAGCTGTGCTCTACGTATACAATTCATGAAACTATTCCAAGGTGAGTGCAATCAGGTCACCCACAAAGGGCTGGCCTTGTCGTTTCTGCAGACTTGGAGGACAATTCGCTGAAAATAATAAACTTTGTTGTTTAAGTATAGATTTTGCATTTCGTTAAGAATAGTTGCGTATTAATTTGAATTAAGATCACGTTAGTGATTCTAGGAGCAGATAAGGAGCCGGCAACGCGGTACAAAATGACGTAGATGTGAAGTTTGTAATTTGCAACGGTTGTCTGACATCATTAAAATGGTCAATCATCTCGCCGTTTCGGTGCTGAATGTGGGTCGAATAAATTAAGCAAGCCGCATTTCGTACAACAATGGGGACGCCTCGCCTAGCTTCCAAAACACAATTTATTTCGTATTCTATTAACAAGGCAAATGATCAATTATCGAAAAAATGCATTTAATTTGAAGTAAAAATTTAATAAAATTTGAATATTTGACAAAAATGAGTTCCAAATTGTTGGTTTAAACCTGCAATAAAAAGGAAAGTTTATGAGCATCAGAAAGTTAAAGGTAACTGTTGCTTAATCGTGCTACATCAAAGTAATTGCTTAAGTATAATCCACCGGTTGTGCCTGTGTTGCTCTTGCTCTACAAACAGTTGTTATCTCGAGTCGCGGCTGAGAGCCGTTGGCGTCTCGTACTGACACGCAAACCGTCCACTATATAGTTTTATCTTATCAACCTTGATTTATATAGAAACTGTGTCATTGAGCACCGCCACCAGTAACTTTGGCTATTACGAAATCTATGTAAAAAAACTACACACGTTACAAAGTGATCAAAAGTTTCAAGCGATGATTACGAGTAAAAGAAACGTGGATTATTTATGACGAGGTTTAATAACCAAATATGAGTACAGTTATTTAGATGTTTTAGTTCAGTAAAAAAGTGCTTGGTGGTCAAACAAAAGAACGGTTTAAAATGAAAAATTTACAGGTCGAATTTCAGTCAATGTAATTACTGCATCAACTTCATAACAGCTTATTTTATGGGCAACTTTTATTATCATCATTCCTTACAAATCATGTCTGTAGATTTTTAATTTTCGGCTGCTGCAATTATTCACAAAAAGTAAATAATTGATCTCTTGAAACCGTCTTAAGGTGGGTAATTATAACGTGGCAACACGGAGGCATTAAGTGTAAACAAGCGATTTCTCTTCCCATGGTTCGTCTGACCGGCCGCAAGCCGCCAGCCGCTGCCGGCTCGGCCGCTTGTTCCGTTTACGTTCTCATCGACAAAAACCTCACGTACGACTTGAAACTATCGAAGGGGAAACTTGTAAATTACATTCCAATGAGCTTTAACGTTCTGGTATCAATGTCATTTAAAGTTGATACACTTACATTACGCTGATTCTACAATTCTAAAAAACGACAATTTCACTTAGGTTTACTGTTTTTCAAACCTCGTTACAATTCAATGATTTTTGAGAGATTCTAATAGAGATGTAATAAGAGAGAGCCATACGAAGTAAGTGGAGTGGAAAAAACGCATACATTCGCTTTTAAATCATAAATACTTTCGCCGTCAAGTAACATATGCGATCTTCATTACAGAGAATGTAATTATCAGTTACAATTGTTCACGACACTCCGTGCTCTGAACACACGGTAGATTTATTACATTTCTAAGACAACGACCTTGAATACAAGTAAGTGACGGTAAGTTTCAAAATTAAGTTACAAATGTAGAAATGTATTACATTTCTTTTTATAATCTTAGGAAATAGTTGCTTGACGCAAAAGTGGCCAAAGCTCAGTGGCCATGGAACATATTTTATAATTACCTAATAACTCAAACTCAATATTTCAAATTCTTTGCGACTGTTAAGCTTTGTTATGTCTAAAACAAAGTCAGGTTGTAAAGGTCGGAACAATGTATTGTGTAAAAGTGAGTGAGTGAATCTGAAACGGTACATGGCCGCGTAGTGAGGCACTTTCACACTCGCGTCGTGCCCGCACCGAGTCCGCGCCGCGCCGCGCCGCGCCCGCGCTTGCGACCTCAGCGAACGAAAGGCGAGGTTGCAAATGCAGGGAAATCACAACGTTTACGTAACGTAAATAGCCTACTTCGAACATCGAGCAATAGGTTTTTTAACTACGTTAAATTATAATAATGTGTAATGCGTCCAGTTCTGAGTAATCTCTAAGCATCAATAAAAAGTAGACAATAGTAAAAATTGTCTGCAACATGGTGGTGTTAAGAAATTACAATTTTACGAATGAAAACAAACTATTATTATTAAATTTAAACGTAGTCAATAAAGTATTGAATTCATTCAAACGAAACTTTTTATTTCTATAACTGATCCATTAATTCAAAGTGTCATCTTTAAATATTTTGTATCTTTGTATTGCAAAATTAATTATATTATTCTCTCTCTTTGAAATGGATTCTATCATTCTTTATTTTCATTGGACA
Organism: Papilio ambrax; assembly: GCA_018231605.1. Lineage (NCBI taxonomy): Eukaryota > Metazoa > Arthropoda > Insecta > Lepidoptera > Papilionidae > Papilio > Papilio ambrax. The sequence continues at coordinate 5,360 of DVQG01000142.1, forward strand.
ATTTTTAATTCAAAATGCAATTACGAGATTTAAATTAAACTGGTATTGGAATAAAGGACCTGCCTCAATGCACGGTCATCAGTGTAAGATATTGACTGCTTCTGCCGGCAATGTTTCTGGGAAGCGAGGCAATCTGGACATTAGCGGTTGTTCTACTTAGCGCGGCGAGGCGACGGTGAGGCGGTGAGGCGGCGAGCTTCGCTGATGGGCTCCGCGGGCTAACGGTCCCGCCGCGCCGCGCACGTGAAAATAATTCTTGAGGCGATTTTGTAATATATACCGTTACACTGTTCCGGACCGGCCGATGTCCTTATTTCTCGAGCGCGCAGTCGCAGAGTTCTTTATTTATTTTTATATCTCTCCGCCCTGACACAATATCTCGCTATAATGAACGCAAGTCGCTTTTAGTCCTCAATTTAATGATGAAAGCAACGTAGTAATTAGGTTTTTGCTTTAAATTAACTGTTAGATACGTATTTTTATTGCGTTTGTAACAGTCAAATTGTAAGTTACGCCAGAGTACTATGAGATGGTTATATAGCGAAATTTATTCTATGCAATAAGGCAAAATAAGCAGTTGTCAACAGTAAATAGCTTAAAATCTCTTGATTTTCCTATTTTAGGAGAAAGCAACGAGAGCCATGCTTATAAATCTCAGCTTAGAAATATAATAATTTACTCAGGTGTTTGATAACGTCTTGATATATGGTCGATGATCTATTCATGCGAAGTAAACGCACTCTACCACATAAACCCCTATAGCTACAAAGACATAAAGAATGTTAAATTAAGCGCAAGCAAGGTACTAGCAGTATATAGTTATAATTATTAGGTATATTGCCGAATAAAAAAGTCGATTCAAAATACGTAATAGTAGAAGCTGGTTGTATTTTAATAGTGTGCTGATCTAACGTAGGCTATAAACATTGTTTTGGTCGTAAAAATAACGTAGAGCGAGCTCGGTCGGTGTGAGTCAGGCGTGGCCAATCAGTTTCGATTGAGGCGATTCCGCGTAGCGAGTGCTTTGCCGTCACTCGTCGAGTAGCACAGTGCAATTACGTGTGACGCCGCTCGCCTCACTCGCTGGGGAATACCGCGTCACCACTGATAATTATTTTCTCGCAAAAAGGCCGGGGCCGACGTAATTTCCTATATGCAATTCCATTTACTGACTATACGCCATGATTACTGCTTTGAGCTTGAAAATTTTATGTTTATGATCTCTACATTTCTGAAACTTTTTACCGCTATCATAATGTTATTTATCGTTTTGGTCGAATTGTACAATATTTTAGCACCGCATTTTTCATGGACACAAAAGTTTCATAATTGGAGACATTGTGCTTTGTGCAATAAAGGAAAATTAAAATCGCTGCGCAGTATGATCTACATGCAATAATTATGAAAAACACATTACAACAGGAACAATAATGCGCACTTTGTCGGGATGTAAACAGTGATATTATGTTATCTTATTAATTTGTTTTGATGTAAGATGCAAGTGACGAGAGGCGCGCGCCTAGCGCCGCGGCGGGCTGTGACGTAAACTATTGCCTATCTGTGTCGCCGGTTATCTGACACAAGCGCTATTAATGTAAACAATGTGCGCATTGACCTTTACGATTTTTTAAACAGTAATACTTATGCCAGGATAGTAAACAAAATACGATTATATTTAAATGTCTTCATTTAGTATAATAACTAAATATTTGTGGGTCGAATATGTGATAATTATTACATGACAATTCAAGTTTGTATCAACGGAGTTGCAATTCGGCCATGAATGAGAGATCATGTTGGCGTCACCGTGTGAGCGCGGGTCTCGTCGTGACGTCACGGATCACAGTGTGTGATGCCTACGCACGCGAGGCCGACTTCCGAATCGAATGCAACGCTACCGAGAGTTTCATCAGGGATAGGATATGACTTTCTAACAATATTATGATTATAAAAGAGAGTTTTAAGTTTTTATTACATCATAAATCAAAAGACATTCTTTCGATTTGATGTAAAACTTTATATTGAATATAGTGATAGTAAATAGTTTCGTTATCATCGTAAAACAAACATATTTGTACGACCTAGAGCTCGTTTGTTTCAATCAGATAACGTAAAATTTTCATTTTTATTATAATTTTTTTAAACCATGTCACGGTCAAGCGGAATGTTATCACATAATCGAAAGTGCCGGGCGATATGGCGAAGGGGCTCGAAGTCTTATGATCGATTTCTAATGACATTTATCTGTTATCACTTAAACAGTAATTTGTATTGTATTATTTGGCGTGATAAGGTTGTGGTCGCGCGCCGCCACGCTGCGCCGCGCCGCGCCGGCCGGCTTTTGTAAAACAATAATTGTTTAACGTAAGATTTTAAAAATAACTTTAAACGATGACGGTATACTTGTTTCTATTTCGGTTTGAGATTTCTGTTCGTAAAATGTCGGAATCTGAGTCTTTCTTATGTATTAACTGAGGTAACGGACACTTTAGTTAAAATTCCTTAACCTCATTTACAGATCTTAGTATAAAAGTGAGAAAAGAGTCAACTTTTGGTATCTGATGTCCTAAATGGTTTTAATAATGATTTTAATTGTATATTATATATTTATACATTTCAAATCTTTCCAATGAAGCAAATCTTTCCAATGTAGGAAACCCAAATGGTTTCCTACAAAATAATACCGGTCGACTACTGATTAAAATTAACCTCAGTAAGTTGCCCTAACCGACCTTGTTGTAACCGGTAACACGGCGACCGGAACTAATAGCTTACTAACACCGTTGTGAATGCAATTTAAAAAATCTGAAATCCGGTATGTAGAGTCGCCTAAATATTTTTGATCCTAACAGTACAGACTTTTGATCAAATTTATCGTGTTTAGCAATGACTTAATTAATTTAATAACTTATACGATTACGTACATTTTATGGAATATGACAAAGAATTAGGTCTGTGTAAAGTGTTCCAAGTCGACATGCGTAAGCGCAGGGGAAAATCTTAATCCAATTATGTACAGTTGTTTGTTGTAACGGTGTCGGCGTGACCGAATTTCAAGCGCACGTATCTACTCGCGTACGAGGCACGGCCGGCGATCGACGGGTAACGGCCATGGAGGACGATACGCGTGCGACTCTTTCCCTACACGTAGGCTTGGCCTTTACTCAATCTTTCACGTACGTAGAAACAAAGACTGTGAGAAAACCGTGAGAATGAATAAACATCTCCAATGTTAACATCTGTAGGGGTATTTTTAAATAAATTTTACAAGTGTTGCCCTTTGGTTATTGGTGACTACTCATTAATGAAATCGTGTTTTAATATTAAACTATCTAATCGAATACTTATTTTATGAATGACGCCTAACAGTCGATAAACGTTCACGTGCGACACGGTGTTAATTCGAAAATACTCGTGTATCGGTGACGTCGTGCATAGTTGTCGTGACACTGCGGTTAGCTATATGCCGGTAAACAAGTGTGCTTCGCCGGCGCTTACGTAATCCACATAAACAAAACATGTTATTTACCCAGTGACGAACGCTCTTTGATCCGGTCTTCTTCCTTGTTGTACTAGAGCATGGGATAAACCTAACTTGGAAAATTGACGCAATAACACGGGAAATAAGAAATCATAACGTACCCACGTGATAGATAGGACGTGGATCTCTTGGCAATTTATATTACCAACATTTTGCTTGAATAAGCGTAGAACAATCAAATAACAAAGGGCGATAAGGTATCATGCGATAGTCGCGCAACGCACTGCGCGCCGCGTGCGGCTCCGCGCGTCGTGCTGCACGTGCGCGGTGCCGGGTCGCAAGCTCACCCCGCACGACCAGCCTTTGTCTTCATGCAAAGTTTGTCCAATGTCAACATAGGTGCCAATGACAATTAATCACCATATCGACAGATACTACTTGATAAGTTTTTCAAAAGTTGCGTTCAAGCAAGATATTTAGAACTCATTCAAAGTTATTATTAGATATAAGTAAAAGTTTCCTCTTATTTTACTTTTAATGTAATAAACAGTAATATTTGTACTGACCTCAGCTGTGGGTGAGTGGACTTGGACGCGTAGCTCGTCGGTCTGGTAGTCATGGCGGAGGACATCGGCACGCACCTCGCGGCCGTTGTGTGTGAGGAAGACGCGCTGGCCGGGCTGCAGGCGCACGCCCACCAGCCCGCGGAAGCCGGGCCCGATCAGCTCAGCATCGCGGTACTCGCGGCTCATCTTCCCGCCGTCGAAGCGCACAGTGTACCGAGTGTTCGGCGTCAAGTTTATGCAGTTGTTGTTCTCCGGAAACGGCGCCGGCGTCTTCACCGCCTGAATCATACCCGAATAGTACAGTCCATCCTCAGCGAGCGCGGCGACGCGCGTCCCGATGATGGAGCGCTTCGCGAGTCGCTTGCCGGTCGACATGGCGCTGCCGGTCCTGTTGGCTCGGCGCGACTTCACTATACGCACTAAAAGGGGTCCTCTCGTCCACACCAATATCTTTCACGAGTTCACACAGAAATTTCAAATCGCCCGGCGAACGCGTTTCGTGGGGTATCCGTAACAGAATTTTGGAAAATCGCTAGAATTCCTACGCGACTCCGTACGCCGGATGAGGTTCGGCTCTTCAGTGGGCCGAGGCTGATCGCAGCTCTCGCGCGGAAACATAATACGAAGGCGAAGTCCTCGAAGATCGGGACAAAGGGAAATCCTTTCGCGACAACAAACTTTACGCGCTAGCTCGCAACGAACGACCTCAATAGACACGGTTCAGACGAGAACTGGCGTGCGTGTGGCGCGAGTCGCGACACCGGCCGGCCGGCGAGCAGGAGCGCCGACCGTCCGTCTCGTTTCTTTGTTTTGATACTCAGCTGTTTCGAGGGAGTGGATGAGAGCGGCGGCCGGTGGGAGTGCGAGAGGGAGCGGTGCTCGCCGGCCGACGGAGCGGCACGGCAGTTCGGGCCGGGTCGGCGCGAAGGCCAGCGGAGAGCGGTGAGGGCGCTCACGGCCGGTATCGGGGCGCACCGGCTCGCACGTGGAACACAAAGTGGAGGTGGAACGGTGTGCTGACGCGGCGCGGCGCCGAAGGCGTTGCACAACGCACCGCTGCTCTCGCGGCCCGATCCCGCCGGCCGGCCGGTGCTCGCTCGCCGGTCGCCGGCTAATTCATGACACAGTTTCTATTCGGATTCGGGGTCGATTCAAATGTCAAGCAGATGCACCCCACTTATGCAACACTATTATCGTGACCTCGTTACACTTACGCACATACCTATTGAATAATTAGGTCGAACGATTGAAAATTTTCATTTCTTCCAATTTCATGAAACCATATCCAATTCAATAATAATCTAAAGTATCACAAATTGTAAGCATAAATGTACATGAGTCGTATTTACTGACCAACAAAGATGACACAAAACTTTCAAATATTCACGATAACCATAGATCAATGTGCAGTCATTTATTACATTTGTTTGTTACTTTATTGAAGACTGAAACACAATTGCACTGTCTGCATGAAAATATTCTGATGATTCCCAATCTGTAAAGATACTATCCAACCATATAATACGTAGGAAAAACTATATAATGATATAGCGTTTGACTACAACTACGAAATTTTCGATTAAATCAACAATTACAAATTGTGCTCAAAACTTACAATTTACGTCCAATTTACGCGTAAGAATATAACTTTGAAGCTGCACCTGTTGCAGATAAATAATAAAATTAACCGAAGTTCAACTCGTTAGTTGTTACAACATAGTTATGATTGAAGAATCAAATAATGTGCAATGAAGATTGCATAGCAACTCTTTAAATGACCTTTTCATTAAAAGTCAAAGAGAAAAGTACGTTTTTTTTAATTATAACAACGCCTTAGGACGCCACTAAAGTTGTCAAGTAACATTTTTTACCAGTGCTTGACAGTTTTAAATATAATTTTATTAAAATCACGAAAAGGCAATTAGTGCATCTGCGATTTAAAGTTGCAACACATTGTTAATTGTATTTTAACAACTTGATTTGCTAACGATTCAAAGTAAGACTGCTTAGCAACTACACAAGTATTGAACATTATCGATTTAATTTCAAAGCTAGTTTATATATCCACCATGGTTTCCTTGCTTATATTTGTAACTAAAATTGTGCAAGGACAAGGTTGAACTCTACCATTGTTACGCTAATAAATTTAGTGACTGTTCCACCACTGGTTGATAGTGAGCATCTTAAATAGCTTAAAAATGATGTTACTGTCAGATAAGGGAGAAAATCCGATATTTCCATTACATATTTTACACGTTCGATTGGTTTCAGACGATTTACAATTTGGTGGGACAGGACTTTAAAATCTTAGCAACATATTGTTACCTTGGTATTAACCAATGCAACTAGAATGTATACTATAATGCAATACGATATTGTAAAAATCGTGACAAAGATAAACAAATCTAAGCGTGTAAGCATATTACAATGTTATATACAGTACATATTTCATTAGCTTTACATATTGGCCGATTTTTAATAAAATTCACGTATTATATATAAAAAAGCACGTACACGTGCAATTGAAACATTCCGATAGTGATAATAGAATTTATTTTTTTAATGAGTTACATTGTAAGCCTAACTGGCAACAAGCTGATTTGAACAGGATTTCATATTTATAATTCATTAGTTAATCTGTACTTCTAAGGATTACTTAGACATAATTGCATTAGTTAGCCTTTATCTGTAAAAATGAGCGTAGAACTTGTTACATAAATGCATAAAGCGAAAGTTATCAAATTGAATATTTTCTGTGATTTGGGTTTATTTTCTAGTGAAGCTCTCGGAAATTAAACTAGTTTTTAATACAGCAATGAAAACAATACTAAGGTTTGAATTATTATGAAAGAGATATTACTTAGACATGTTAATTCCGTATAGTTCAATGCGATAGTATTTGTAGTAGTGATAAGGCAATAAAAACTTTCATAACTTGAGGTCGTTTCTTCTCCGTTTACATTTCAAAATATCGATATTTATAAGAAAGATCACGTCCGTGAAACAATCACGTTCTATAACGGCAATAAAAATATTCAAGGCACGTTTCACTCCTTGTTCTTTGAACGCAATCGTTTTTTAGTTTTTTATATATACGTTGACAATATGGCAGCCATTATGCTTATTACATTGCGTTTTAATTTATTTTATTAACCGTTTTCATGCAAGGATATCGAACCAAGATCTTTGGACTCGCACAGATTGGAATTCTAAAAAGTTACTGGTTGGTTTCGTCTGTTTTTTTCTTTTCGCCAAGTACTTATAAGGCCTGACAAAAAGAGAAGTAGGTATATGTTTAACTTTGGGCCTGTGTAGGTAATGTGCATTGATGATTCTTGCCCAACTCGCAAGAGAACTTCAACTTGCAAATCATAAAGTCTAAAAGTCTGCATAAATTTTGAAAAAAATCACTACTTATATCATATTTCTGTTTAGTGCAGCTTGTCAAGGTAATTCACAATTATAAACATCTGTAATAACTCATAATGTTTTAACGTAATGTAATAAATACCAGGGACAGGGAATGGAATGTTAAAGTAAGCTGACCATTTAAAAGTTACCAAAAATACACAAATTATTAGAATTAATTGCAACCAGTCTTTTCAATATTAATTAATGAGGTGATTAGTTTAACGACAAAACTATTGTAAACACAAATGAGAGTTGTTTTATATTTTTGAAGTGATTTAATCAAGAAATCGTTTCCTTGATTTTAAATTTTCGATTCCTGCACAATTAAATGTTATTTCCTTGTCTTAACATTTAAACATATAATAGTATAGATTAGAAATAACCTCTTAACCTTTAAAATAAAATCAATAGAACCAAATAGAAATAAATGCTTTGCGTTTAAGTTGCGCCAACTGAATAAAATAAAATAAGAGATAAAAAAAAGACACTAACTTAATTATGATTTAATAATTCTACAGAAGAAATGGAAGATAAAAGAATTTTCTAATTTTATTACAACTTGAATAGTACAGTTTTATTTCCATTTAAAAGGTCTCAGAATCTCAGCATACGGGGAGTCTGGTTTAATGCACTACGTAAATAGGGGTTATGGGGAGCCAATGGGGCGTCGTGGAGATGAACACATGGGCTGGTTTGTTGTACCGATCAGCTGTTGTTGGAATGTTAACAAAAAACGTCAACAAACCAGTATAGCGAGGGGCGGACGAGCCTCTGCAGGTAACGAAGCCTTCCAGTTATAGTAAATGTGAATTGTTTAATACCAAGCACCCGCGGGTAAATTTTGCAAGGATTTATATTGCGAGTTTTAAATGCTATTTTGAAATTTTCATTCATTTGAAATTTTAGAAAGAGATGAAAGGATTGAGTGAAAGGTGACATGATCAAGAAGGGAATCTCTGAGATGGAGTAAGATATAGTTATGTAAAAACCTGTCGCGCCGATCTTTGCGCTTGCGATTACCTTAAAACTTACGATTTTCTCCTTCCTTGAAGACATTCACCTAGTTACAAATATTGATTTGTTATCTCAAACGCACTTTTAACTCAAGGACTGTAGACCCGGGAAGAATGACTGCCTTACAACTCGTTTTACCCTCAACGTCGTCATTTAACCCTTCACCCTCACGTATTTCTAATTTCGGTACGAACAGATTGTGCGTGAGAAGGTGTGTTAAAGATGTCTGAGAACATATGGGAGAGTTTTACGTTCTGTGCCGACCCTTCGGGAAGAGTCAACGATGGTAATTTTTATTATGCTTATTTATTAAAATATGGATAATCAAAACAAAAGTAAAATGTGAGAAGTATAATATAATGTTAGTAGTCTTCCGTACCAATTGAATTACTTTAAACAGGTAAAGGAAGTGAAGTGTTCTTGGTGTAATAGAAACTTGTAACTTGATAGTTAGGCATTTAACGCATGTTCAACCAGTAACCACATATGCCTGTAGTGCAACCGGTTTGCTTCTCTTAATTTAGTTATTTTGATCCGTAAATCTGTATGCTCTATACTAAACGCAAATTAAATATGTTGTAAGTATTCATTGCTTATTAAAACAGTAAACTTAAGCATAAGTAACGAACAGTTTTTTGTTATTAAATTATAACAATGTATAAATATTGAATGAACAAACCTTCAGCTGTTTTTCTATTTTCTCTAGAATTTAATTGCACATATAAGCAAATATAGATAAAATAAAGAATGTACAAGAGCCTTGTACAGGTTGGGTTTGTCCGCTACCAAATCTGGAGACACCGGAACTACTCACGGACTTATCGACTACTGTCAATGGTTTTTCCTAAGTATGATAAACCATAACAATATTACATGTCATATCGAAGAAAAGAAGTAATAGATTATGTTTCTAGCTTGTACTTTTGATAAACAGAACTTTTTTGTAAAGTCAATTCGGTTAATGTAGTATTGATTAAATTGTCTGAATACTCCGCGACACCCTTCTCCAACAAAATGTAAAAATTACTTACATGATTCATAGTCAATAGTAAACGACTTTTTCCATTTTTCCCAGTCTTTACATAAATTTCGCGTAAATGCCTTATTTAGATTAATAAAATAAAATGGCAGCGGCAGCAGGACGGCTTCCATCTTCATGTTTATCACAACAATGTTCTAACTTTTCACGTCTTGACTTTTAACACTTTATTTTCCGATTTAACGATTTAATTTAAATGTCTTTTAACAAATTCACAAGAAAGATAACTATATCTTGTAATCCTACGTATACGTAATAAAACGACAAGCTTATTAATTTATTATCTACCCTCAACGTATATCTAAATGTACTGACAACTTTTGGCCGGATAGTCTCACATACCCCCTGGTAACGGGGTGGATGGGTAATGCATTTACCGAAAAATGGCGCCCGCCCAGGGCGCCGCATATAAAGCGGCGTATGGGTTTATATTGCAAGGCATCTCGGTCAGGGTGCCGGTAATGTTAAAACCCTGCAAGTAATGATCAAGTAATTGTAAAATTCATCTTCCAAGCGGATGATCGCGGGTACCAAATAGTTTTAACGAAATGTTTTCGTTACTACTACGCAACAATGTTTTCTTCGTTTTTCTTTTTGTCACATCACTTGTTTAAGAATAGAATTTGGCCAACGTCCACAGGTTAAAAATTTAAAACAACAATTAATCAACATGACGTAATGAGATTGTAAAAATGTTATTTTACTGTAGATTTGTATGTCAATGAACTCGAATACTTGGTTATTTAAATTGGACCTTGGAAATCACCAAGTGTCATCTATCAGTTTAACAGATTCAACCTATAATAAATTCACTTTATTACGGGAATAAGAGTTTGTTATAAGTTATTTCGACATAGCAACACTAAGATCAGAAAGATTTATCAAGCTCTTGATATTTATCTCAAACAATTTATACGTTTGATAAAACAATTCGATTACATAATGAATTATTTACTTCAGCTATAAGTTACGATACTATTTTGCATGTTACAACGAGTTCAATAACATTTTGTTATACAAAAGGAAAACGATGTACTGAGATGCCTCAACCTGTCCCAATGACGTCACAAAGACGTACACAATAGCTTCATTATCGATGTGAGTATGCAAATAATTAAGAAGTCGCATTACTACTAACTGAATAAACTACACATATTGTTGCTAGCTCAGAGAGCAAATATTAAACCTTTTTTTTAATTTACACATTCTGCTTTTTTATCCAAAGAAAGAAATTATGAATTTGCAACAGGTCTTTCTAGCCTTGAGTAAATTTCGTTTACTACATACTTCAAATATTACGATTTGTTATTTATATGATAATATATCTTGTGTATAAACGACACTTCGGTCATAGCTTTCAAAGTCACTTTTATATAAGATAAAGTTTACGATATGATAATTTATATCTTAAGTAATAGGTATTAAATTCATTAATTTACCGTTTTAATATTATTTTTACATTCTAAAAGAAAAATTAATCAGGTTCTATGTACTAGAAGATACTAGTATGTCAAACTTATGTAAAATATTCCCAATTGCATAATCGTGTAAAAGTTTAAAAGACAATATGAAATAAATAAGGCAAAAATATTAATTGAACATTATGAAATTGTTTAGTAATTTTAAAAATGTCAATTAGTTACTGTAACCATATCTTGTTTTAACCACAACTGATATTACAGACCGCGATAGTTCAAGTGATATACAAATGAAGTGACATTTACTATGCATTTTATCATTTCTTAGATAATATTTATATTTATTTTTAAATATATATATTTGACCTAAAGAACAAATATAACAAATATTTAGTCAATTTTATTCATGAAAAAAATTCTAATAATAATATAAAAAACTAATATAGAAATCAATAAACACTTTTGATTATCCTCTTGTGTTTCAACACCCTCTTTAAAATGAGGAAAAAAAAAGATTTAAAAAAAAAAATAATGGTTGGAGGCGCCGGGTATCGATCCCGGTACCTCTCGCATGCTAAGCGAGCGCTCTACCATCTGAGCTACGCCCCCGATATACAGAGCGATGAAAATATTATTTGCATATTAATGTAACTTGTTAATACAAAGAACATTATGTAATTTAATTATCACGTTACTTTCAAAAACAAGGTACAGGATACTAACTCATTGACAAAATGAAAAGTCAAGCGAATTTGAATAAAAACATACAATTTTATTTGATTCCTGAAATTATGACATACCCAATATACGAAGTTTAATAATATAAATACAATTGGAAGAAGTAATAAAAATACTTGTAGCCTGACAAAAAATAAAAATCCACGCCATATGGCAGAAAAATATGGAACTGATTTCTTTGCTCACATTTAAAAGTTGTGTATAGAAGTCAATTGAAGTAACTCAGGCCCGGAATTTTCTTGGTTTATGCATTTTAATATTATATATTTACAATAAAATTGAAAAATTGAACGATTAACAATATTACACGTACATTTAGTAAAAAAAAAAGTTATAAAAATATATCCGATTAACATAACAGGATATACACAAGTAACCAATAACGATATACATTAGTAAAAAAAAGTTATAGAAATGCTTCATTTACATTATTGAATTTTTAGCACAATATGATTCACAGGGTGATATTAAAATGAGATTAAATCCATTGTCTTAAGAAGTCACTTCAGCTTAATTTAAACGTTTATACATATAACTTACATCTCAAACAATTATATTTTATTGTATCAGCAAGACAATATATTGATATATTGCACCGATAAGCAAATATCGTCCCAACGAGACATGTTAATTGAGCGATGACCTTTATTCAAAGGCATTTAGCTTTCGTTTTCGAGTACAACAATTTGAGCCCCCTTGCCGACAGCGTCGCCTTGCTTCACCGCCGCGAGGGAGGCCACCACGCCGTCCCGAGGAGACCGCACTACGTATTCCATCTTCATTGCTATCACCACGAACAGCGGCTGGCCTTTCACTACCTATGAAAATATTAAATTATGATGAATTTTACTTGAAAAGATGACAATATTAAAGACATAACGTATATAGACTAGGCATAGTAAACAAATAATTTTCACCGGCACTTTCTCTGAAACTTACTATATAAGAACTATCAACTAAGCCTACTCAATACATTTTTTTTAATTTCTTTGTACAATAGGAACTTAGATAAATGAATACGAACAAATTTTTAATTGTTACATTTAATGGTAAGTCTCCGTTGTCGTATATCTACATTTTGTACTACTGCCCAGGGCGGTATTTAAACGACGCCCCTAAATAACCATTTTTGGAGGGAGGTCACAGGAGAGATTATGTAAAAATTTAATTGGCCGCCCTTTTATGTCCGACGCCCTGAGCGGTCACCGAGTCTAACCCTACCCTAACGCCGGCCTTGTTTGCATTACAACGAACCGAAGACTAGAACTTATATGAAATATGAAAATTTAATTAAATATAATAAACTGTTATACTAAAATCCGGTTCATTTTTTTTGGTTAAGTAAATAATTGCCTTAAATTCTCGTCAAGAGAAAGGAGAGTCAATTACTAATTACAGCAACATTTAGCGGTGATCGACAAGACATTAGCACCGACATTAATTACTTGATGGTAATCTCGCCAATTAAACCTGCTCCAATTACAGACTTATGAAACAATTACTTTAACGATCTCAAATCAAAATTGTACCGCGTTGACTTTATATATTTTTGGTCATAAATCAAATTTTTTTTAAAGAGAATTATTTAGTTATACAATTATTTTTACTTAATTGACTAGAATTTATCAAACACTGATATAACAGTCCCTGAATAGGCACAATAACAGTTCTGTTTTTAACGAGCAAAATAAAAAGATATAAACATTATTTAAAAGTCATAGACAATATACACATGACAAATTGGACAAAACTTTTATGTATACTTTATCACTATAAAAATATATATTAATCAAAAGAGTTAAAAGTATTAATCACTTTAAGGGCCTGTCCCACCACTGCCTATAGCTTAAAATGACGTCACTGTCAGATAGAGTGCCAAAATCCGATATTTCCATCACATATTTTACACGTTGGATTGTTATCAGACAAT